>JAHLKD010000098.1:0-208772 GCA_025526935.1 Cladochytrium replicatum
CTAACCCTAACTAACCCTAACTAACCCTAACTAACCCTAACCCTAACTAACCCTAACTAACCCTAACTAACCCTAACTAACCCTAACTAACCCTAACTAACCCTAACTAACCCTAACTAACCCTAAAACCAGCTACAAGAGAGATTGAGATAGCATGAATTACAGTTGAAGCCGAATAAATTGCATCTGGAAGGTCCGTCCATGGTTAATAAAAATGGGTTGGACGGTCCGTCCGTGGCTAATAAATTCGAGGTGGACGGTCCGTCCGCATTTAATAAATTCGCGTCGGACGGTCCGTCCGAATGCTATTAACATTCCGGCTTGGAATAACTGTTAGGGCATTAGTGGATGCATATCCTTCTGAGTGGCTAAGGTTCTGGACGGCATACATCAGGCATCTTTCGTCCATAACGCTCCCTGAGGTGGATTGGAAACCTTGGAAGACAGGTTTAGCCAAGGATTTCATGCTTTCAAATGACGACATCGATCGGTTCATCAGGACTGGGTTGGCGAAGGACGTAACCAGTGGTGGATGGGACTCTGACGATATGAACCAGATACAGAAGCTGATTTGGGCTGTTCCACCTATCAACTTGTGATTGTTCAGTGGAGTTTTGTTTCTTTTTACGATAGTGTTTCTAAAATACACACTGTCCACACAGACACAAAGTGTTCATGTAAATATCCGTGGTCTAACTCATAGTTCAATCAATCCTCTCCTGGGCAGCAAAACCCGGCAGGTCAGGGTCGGGACGGGTTTCAACCACTTTGGGCCCGGGTATTCCCTTTGTACCCGTCAGTGACCCGGCGGGTCCCCAGACAAACACCACCCGACCCAAAGGGTTTGGTGCGGGTCGCCACTGAAACCCGGACCTGACCCGGACCCGCCGAACCTTAATCCTGATCCTGATCTGGGAGTTGCCATTGCTGGTTGTTCTGGGTCTCGTGCTGCTGCTGTTGGTGATGTTTCTGATGCGGTGTGGAACTGTACCTCGTCGTCACTTTCGTTGACGATCAGTTGGGGTTGTTGCTTCTTCTTTCGCTTGGGTGGTGTATAACGAATACGTTCAAAGGGTTCGTTGCTTGAGCGAAGCTGACGGTTGCTCATACAATGGGTCTCGTATCGTTGTAGATCAGTACGATGGGCTCATAACCCTTGTGGGAGTGGACGAGTGATGATGTTGTGATTGGGGCTGGTGAGAGTTTGAAGAGACCAGTGAAATACGCTCTTTTTGTGATGATGTATTTCCCAAGACCCACTTGCCCTTTATAACAGAACACCGGAAAAACATTCAATCGATCCGAACTGCAAACAGAAACAAATAGCAAGCCAAATAATGATCAAGACAAGCCAAAAGACGTTTCGCATGAAATTGTGCAGATCAAACAAAGTTAGCCACAATAACATTACACCAGCCCAACAGTCTCACCCTTCTTTGGTGTTATTTCCACCGGCAAAATATTGCACCAGCAAACCCCCGTTTTGGGTCATGCTTCTGGGCGTGCTTGCCTCACCAATCTCGATCACATCGACCACCATATCTCCAGGGCACCGAATCGACGGGCATGGTCATTGGAGCATGGCTGGAGTGGGACCTTAACGTTACGGGGCGGGTTCCCCGTGCATTTTTTGTTATACTCTCAAAAAAAACATTTTGGCCCGGTTAAATTTTTGCAGGCAGCCCCTGAATCAGTAATTTCGGGTTCTGTATGTATTGTTGTCCCTTTTGTCCTCGTGAGGAATCCTCACGGGGTCCCGCCGTGTTCGTGTTCGTGTCCCAGTCCGCCATCCGCCCCCAATGTTTTTATAAGAGCCGCGAACCCCTTTCTTTTTCTCGCCCAACGCTCACCCCCACCCAACCTCATACCATGCAGCTGAAGAGTTCCCTGCTATTGGCCGTCACCGTCGTCGGCTCCCTCGTCTTCTCACCCTTCGCTTGCGCCCTCCCTGTCGTTGAGGTTGAGGAACGTGCTGCGACTGCGAACTTGCGCCCGTTTGCGGCCAAATGGGGGACGACGGGGAATAGTTACCCGATTGTGATGATTCATGGCATTCTCGGTTGGGCTGCGGTGAGTGCAAGCTAAAATGATTGGATTGGATGCCACTTTTTGTGATTGGTGTGCTAATGCGTTGATTGGGTTGCAGCCGATTTTGGGGAAAATCCACTACTATGGCGGTTTGACCGGGAATTTCCCGCAACACCTGCGCGACCAGGGATACCCTGTCATTGTTCCGGCTGTTGGCCCATTGTCATCAAACTGGGAGTACGTACACTTTTTTCTCTCTCCTGTGAGCTTTCCTTCAGGCATCATTTCTTTTCTCACCCCCAACCCAACCCCATCCATTTCTACCCCCTCGCACAATTTGTTTTTTCACCACAGACGCGCCTGCGAGCTCTACGCCCAACTCCGCGGCTCCCGCGTCGACTACGGCGCCGCCCGCGCCGCCAAATTCGGTCACGCCCGGTACGGGCGCGACTACACCGGCAAAGCCTCCTACCACGTAGACTTCGGCACCAACCCCGCTCTCAAAGTGAACCTAATCGGCCACTCGCAAGGCGGTCCCACCATGCGCACTCTTGCCGCTCTTTTCGAACAGGGCTCCGCTGAAGAGGTTGCTGCTGCCGCCGCTGCGGGGACGCTCGCGAACCCGCTGTTTTATACGAATAAGACTTTCAACCCGGTGCATAGTGCGTTTGCGATCACGCCGGTGTTGCAGGGGACGACCGCGGAGTCGATTGTGAGCGAGATGGCGAAGTTTGTGGTGGATATTGCACAGCTTTTGGTGGGGGCCGGGAACGTGCTCCCAGGACTGTGGGATTGGCAGGTGAGAAACACACGAACACGAGATGTTTGTTAAGTTCATGGACAGTTGCTGACATGGATTTTTTTTTTTTTTTTTTTTAGCTCACACATTGGGGTCTCGACCACAGGCCGGGAGAGTCGTTCGTTGCTTACATCGCGCGTATCTTCGCCTCTCCCTGGAACGCCTCCAAGAGTAACGCACGTAAGTGTCCCTCATTTCCAACTAACCTTCCCGCTCCCCCCACAAAAACAAAATTCTTACGTGTTTCTCCCATTTTCTTTTTTGCGCAACCAGAATGGGACAACAGCATCCTCGCCTTCCGCGACCCCCTCACAACCTGGATCCAAAACTCCGCCAACGTCTACTACTTCTCCCTCCCCGCCCGCGCAACCTTCGACTCGCTTCTCTCCTCCAACGAGCTCCCCTACGCCGACACCTCGCCCTTCCTCTGGCCGACCGCAACCGTCATGGGACGGTACACCAACACTGCTCTCTTCGGCAGCGACAGCGCCGCCTGGCGGTCCAACGACGGGTTGGTCCCGATTAAGAGCCAGATGTCGGATGCGGCTGGGGGCTATGATACGTGGTTGATGAGGGATATTAGGGAGAAAAGTGTGAGTGTGCCAGCGACTCTGCCGAGGAAGGGAAAGTTTCAGTATGTGGGAACTGCGGACCATCAGGATCATATTAGGATTCTGGGGTGGTTGGATGTGGATGTGTTGAGTGATATGGAGCAGTTGTATGAGAACATTGCGGGGTTGCTGTGGTCGCTTCCGGCGTAGAGATAACGACAATTTTGGGCACGCGTGTTAGGGTTTACCCCCCCTTATTGCGGTTTGTTTCGCGATCTCTTTTCTTGCAAGTGCAAAACGGTTTTTTTCGCGGTTTGGTTTGCTCGTTAGGCTGTTTTGCGGTTGCGCGTTTGTTGCTTTTTGCTTTTGGCAGGCGTGTTTTCCTTCTTCTATGTTATGGCACCTCTATGAGATTGCCCACCCTTCCCTCGCCTCTTGTGAGTCGCTTTTCTCTTCGTCTCAGGCGAAGTTTGTATGAGCGAAAGCATCCTCATTGTGTATTGTACTATTGGGTAAACAGATCTTTTGTATAATGAAAAGAAACTCGTGGCTGCTCACGTCACGGAAATACGATTAACCTGTTGTTAAATCGTTCGATGAGCAATTTTATTAAGGGGCGGACGAACCTTTTTATAAGACGCCCCACGCGTCCACGCGTGCTTCAAGATAAAATCGGCCCCATATAATTTAAGCGTGCAATCAGGCCAACGCCCAGAAATACCGCAACTTCGGTACGGTATTTCAACACTCCCCCTCGGGCGTTCACTGCTGTCCAGTCTGAGGGCCGGGTAGTCTCCAGATTGCAGCAGACGCTGAAGATTGCGCAAGCCAATTGCGTAGCAAAACTTTGCATGTTGAGGAGCGTGAAGTGTTTTAGTCAAAAGATCGGCGATGTTGTCATGGGTTGCAATTGGTTGGATTTGAATCTCGGTGCCGTCCCTTTCGCTGCTGTAAAAGAACTTCGGGTTCAGATGTTTGTTGACGTCGGTCCGAATGAAGCCAGCACGGACTTGAGTCCGACAGGCCGCATTATCTTCATTCTTCATAGACGATGGTCGGTGCGAGTTTTGAGTTGAGACCCAGACAAGCATGCAGTTGTTGAATAAAACTGCGGATCCAAACACATTCGCGAGTTGCTTCGTAAATGGCAACGAGTTCTGCGTGAGTCGATGACATTGTTGTGAGTGACCGTTTTGTAGATCTCCACGAGATTGCTTCGCCATTGGTCATAAAGACAAAGTGAGCGTCCGGTACTCATGTCGGATAGATATCCAGCATCCCATATCCCACCAGAACATGATCGTTGATTTTGTAGAACAATCCAATGTCCATTGTGCCCCGGAGGTATCTGAAGATGTGTTTGACACCGTTCCAATGACGAATGGTAGGAGCATGACTATGCCGAGCAAGGAGATTAACGGCAAACGAGATGTCGGGGCGAGTGGTCATGAGCGATCCAATCGCGGAATCGAGAAGCAAGAGCGTTTGTGCAGCAGTGCAGAGCTCAAATCTGCCTCAATGCAAATCTGCAAATGCCAAGAGATTGCAGGTAGCGTTTGGTGCATAAAGAGCTCGAGTAACTTCGAGTTTCGCTCCACACCGTAATTCCAAACGCGCTGGCCCATAGCCCTCACCGAAGGGAGCTGAGTGGTTGCTCACAGCGGTGAGGCTGGTGCTGGCCGGTGTAAAATCCGTGAAGAAACGAAGATCCCGTGAGGATTGTTTGGGTGGTAGCCGAATCGATCAAACAGAGCTGACCATCGTTGGTACGAATCTCACGGCCAAGTGGCTCATCTAATTCGGTGAGTTCTGCCATCATAGTTTCATGTTCGGTACCTTTAAAGAAATCTAACAGCTTTGGTTGAGGGTGTGTAGCCGCAGCACCTTCAGATGCAGTATGGTTGGTCTCAATTTCGATTCCGGTAATGTTGAAACGAACTGCACGGCGCTGCGGGATTGCGTTGGGATCGTTGTTTGCGCAGTCCGTCTGACCACGTTTGTTGGTCCGCTTATACTCCAGAACCTTTGCCAAGGAGGTACGGCAATTTGCATACCAGTGTCCCAGGCGACCACAGCGGCGACAATTTCCTTTCTTTCCTCCATCACCGTGATCCCCGGATCCTCCCTGGTCTCCACCACGATCATAAGGAGCACCACGGCCGCCACCACGCCCACGATATCCCCCACGACCACGACCACGACCCCTCCCGCGATAGTTCCGACGATCACCGCCCCCACGGTCCGAGTAGAACGTTCCCTGGAGGGTAGGCGTCGGGTTGTTGATTTGTGGAGCAGGATTAGCAGGGGTAGCCGCAATAGCAGGGTGCTGAGATTTGTAACGGGCACGTTCGGGGCCTTCGTGCTTCATGATGTCACGGATCAGAAGCTGGTAGGTTGCAACTTTGGCGGTGCGGAAGCTGTCAGCATACTGAGCCTTTGAGTCAGGCATAGGGTTGAGGGTTTTGTTGATCATCGCCCGGTCAGTGCAAATTGCATCCAAACCACAGAACTTAAGGCGTTTTGAAGTTGGAGAATTTGAGAGCGCTCCAGGCATCTTCTGCATCTGGAGCAAGGATCTCCTTTTGGTTGTCGAAGGTATCTTTCAGCTTCTTCCAAAGTTCACTGGGGTTGGTGGTTTTGATATGGGTTTTGAGGAGGGTTGGTGCAATGTGCTGCTGAATGAGAGAGAGAGCCTCATTGGCATCCTTGACCATATCCTCGTCGGTTTCGTTGATTTGGAAGCTGTTGGCAAGGGTATAGTGGAGGCCCTTGGCCTTCAGTTTGGCGACAGCACGTCCTTCCCAGACCTGGTAATTTTCCCCTGTTTCCTCAAGGGGGTCAAAGTACATGTTTGCAATGTTCTTTGCCATTGTTGCTTCTGTTGTTGCAGTTGTTTTGGTTGTTTGTGCTTAGAGCAATTGGTGCTGGTAACATGTTGTTAAATCGTTCGATCAGCAATTTTATTAAGGGGGGCGTGCCTTTTTATAAGACGCCCCACGCTTCAAGATAAAATCGGCCCCATATAAGCGTGCCAATCAGGCCACGCTCCCAACGCCAAGAACGACCGCAACCTCGGTACGGTATTTCAACATAACCCTTACATTATGATGAAGTACTACAAAACTGCCCTTGTTTCCCCATTGATATGCAGGCACACGGAAGTAGGAATTCTAGTTGATTTACTGTGGTTTCCCCCCGTTTTTTGGCGCTTTTGGGCTTTTACAATTTCTAGCAAGATAGCGTACGCGTAGAGCGTGAACCTTAGCGAGCGGTAAAGTCCCATACCACACTTGAAACGTGGTTCAGGAAAGGGGCACTTAGCCAGTGATATTGAAACTCGAACCCCGTGGACTGCTCACGTCACGGAAATACGATTAACCCTTACTTTATGATGACATCCACACATTTGAAACGTGGTTCAGGCAAAGGGCACTTAGCCAGTGATGTTGAAATTCAAAGGCCTGGGCGGTCAGTACATGCGCTACGAGTGGGCGCGAAGGGGACAATTTGCGTGAGAGCAATTTGGACATTTCTGGCATGTATTGCTTGGCAGTTTTCACATGTCAATTATTAATAGCAGTGGAGAAAGACATGAATGGGGGCTGGCAAGGGTAAGGGTAGAGGGGCGCTGGTCGGCCCTAGAGGTCGGCTAGAGGAAGATAAAACGGTAAGTTGACAGCCCCCCCCCCTCCCCCAGCCTCGCGGTGTGAGTGGACGCAGGGCGGACAGAGTACTGCGTAAAAGTCAACATTTAACATTGAAAGTGGTTGTCGTCATCGTCATCGTCAGGGTTTCTTTTCCTGTACCTTTTCCCGGCTGCACTGTGGTGGAGCTGCAGGGCAATCGCAAGCAGGTCCCTCCGACCCATCACTCATCACTCGGTTCATCACTCCTAACATTATTTTTCATTAACATTAACATATATTAACATGGGACATTGTCCGTGTTCCTGTCAAACGAAGCAAAAAAAGCTTTTTGCAATATTTCCGGTTTCGGATAGATGACAGGAGGTGGGGAGGGCGGGGGAAGTGTCACACTCATACACATTTTGCGTTAGTATTTTCTTTTCTTGGATTGTTTATCGCGAGTTTGTGTAACGATCGGCTGACGCATTTCAATTTGACATCGTAGAGCAGAAAACGAACAAAACAGCAACAACAACAGCAACAACAACAAGCCAAAGCCCAAGCCAACAGCCAACGGAAGAAAAAAGACAAACCAAACAAAAAAGGTAGCTACTGTAGCTATAGCGTGACTGTAGCATAGTGTGGTAGAATCGTCTCTTCCCATTCTTTCCAACGCCGCAACAACCGACCTCGAAACCGCAATCTCAACCTCTGACCCCTCCACCGCCCTCCTCGCCACCGCCGCCGCTGCCGCTTCAAAAGGCTCTGCACCTTTCAACTTCTGGTCTGCAATCACCACCTTCGCTTTCTGTCGCCTGACCACCACCCCCACAATGGCAGACGAGGTCATCGTTGTCGTTGAAGAGGTCGTCGCCGTCGTCGACGTCGAATCAAAACAACCCGCTGCGGCTCCCAAAATCGCAACCCCTGGTTCGACATCTTCGGCTTCTTCACCCCCAAGAAGACTGTCTCCGAAGCCACCGTCGCCGCCGTTGTCCAAGACCACGAGGATGTTGAGTCCACCACCTGTGAGCTCCCCTCGAAGAATCCACAATCGAGGAAACGACAATCATCATCCCCTCTATTGCCGCCCCTGAAATAATCACCATCACCACATACCCGCCCCCCATCTCCCCCATCCTCGACATCCCCACCGTCGAAGAACCCAAACCCGTCGTTCTCCAAGAAGTGGCCACCCCCACGACCCCGGAGCCGACCGACATCCCCTCCTCCGTCGTGCAAGAGAACGGAGAAAAGCACCCTGCGTCAAGACTCGTCTTCAGACAGCACGAAGGAGAAGAAGGCGAAGCAGCGCATCAGCATGAGTCAGACGATGAAGGAGTTCTCGATTAAGGCCTTGGGAGGCAAGTTGAAGATGATGGGGAGGAAGGGGAGTGAGAGGAGTTTGGGCGCTGAGGCAGGGGCGACCGGGAAGGTGGTGGAGGAGAAGGAGGAGTGAAGGGGTGGGACGTTGTAAAAAGAACAATGTATATGCGGTAGTCTTTATGGTAAGTTGAGGAGTGCAAGGGTGTGTTTGTTGAGTGGTTTTGGGGTACTGACTGGTTCGTTTCTTGTAGATGGCACCTTCTTTTTGAACTAACCCTGTCAACTTTTGAAGTCCTCCAAGCCCCCCTTCTTCTATTTTGTGTTTTGTCTCCACTGCCTGTCTTCCCTTTTGCTATAGCTTGTTCAACACCCTCCCTCCCCCCCCGTACTTCTCTCCTTTCCCCAGTTTAGAAAATCCACCATGCTTCCCTGCCCAACGATTTTGCTTTGCACATGGCAGCATCGAAGTTTCCCTACACGGTAGTGTTTGCTTTGCGCACCTTCTTTTATGTCGCTTCGTTGTTTTGCTTGTCTTGTAGTCGGTTTTGATTTGTGTTTGTTTGTTTGTTTTTTTGTTTGTGTTTTTTGCTTGTTTTGCACCCGCGTGCTGGGTTGGAATGGTTGAGAGAGAGCGCGGTGGGAAACTTGGTCGGGTGACAGGTGTTTTATGTTTTTGGGGAAGGATCCGTGTTTCGTTTTTGTGTTCAAACGTTTGCATTTATATTCGGGGACCGCTGCCCATTTTTGTTTTTTTCTTTTTGTTTGTTTGTTTTTTTTCCTTCCGACTTTGTTTTTTGATAGATCTTTTTTTCTTATCTTAGTAAAGTTTAGTTTAAAAAGTTTAGTTTGTGTGTTGCCACTGTGGCCAGGTGTTTTAAAAAAAGTTTTTTGTTCGTTGGATATTTCCCTTTTCTTCTATTTCTATAGAGTTAAGAGATGTGCATTCAATTTTTTCTATATTTTTTTCTTGTTTTTAGCATACCAGTTCTTTTCCCACTTAGTGTTGGCGTTCGAGGGTGCGTTGGCGGTTGTGATTGGGAGGGGGGCAAATGTGTTGGGTTAGAGGTAGTGATGGCATTTATTTTTCAATTTTTTTTTTCGGTTTTCTTGTTAGTCTTTTCAAAAATAAGCATTGAGAGGAGGGGGGGAGCCTGTGTTGTATTTTTTTCTCTTCAACAGTGCTAGCCCTTTGGTTTACCGTATCATCATCCAGATTGTCTATTGTCTATGCTGGGTTTTCGTGGTGGCGCGGGGGCCAGAGGTGTTGGTTGTGGGTAGTTGGAAAGGGGGTTTGGGTGAGGGGGTGCAATTTTTTGGACTCTTTTTCCTCTGTTTCCTGTTGCCTCTTAACAAGTTTCTTCTGTTTGTTGTCTTTCGCTAGTTGCGGACAGTTGTGATGTCTGGCGGTGAACTTCATTCAAGAAGGTGAATTTTGGTGTATGCTTCCTGTGCCTTTTCATCTAACTTTGCCCAAATAGGACTAAAGCCTGTCTTTACTGCCAGTAGAACATATCTCTACCTTCTCAAAGGTCAACTGGAGTTCTCAAATCATGGCCCAAATGTTGCATTTCACTAACTTCCTCAAAACAGCTTGAACTGTCTTTCCCGTTGCACCGCTGGATAGCTGAGAGGTAGGCGATTCTTTTGGTGAAGAGCCCGCATTTCTAGCACTGTTTTTGACTCTGATATTAGTGTTTTGCACTTTGAGATTTCGCGTTTCAACTACGCCAAATAAGCTCCGATTGGCACCGCGTTGCACCGCTGGATAGCTTAGAGGTAGGCGATTCTTTTGGTGAAGAGCCCGCATTTCCAGCATCGTTTTTGACTCTGATATTAGTGTTTTGCACTTTGAGATTTCGCGTTTTCAACTACGCCAAATAAGCGATTGGCAACGCGTTGCACCGCTGGATAGCTTAGAGGTAGGCAATTCTTTTGGTGATGACCCCGCATTTTTAGAACCGTTTTTGACTCTGATATTAGCGTTCTGCACATTCAGATTTCGCGTTATCAACTGCCCCAAAGAATCTCCCATCAGCACTCGCGTTGCATTGTTAGATAGCAGAGAGTTAGGGGAATATTTTGGTGAAGAGAGCCCATCTTTATCACTCGTTTTTACCTGATACGAGCGTGCTGCACTTTTCAGATTTCTGGTTTCGCTGGGCCAAACTTGCCAGTCTCACAGGTGTTTCGTCTTCTCCTCTCCCTCCTCTGGTGCCCTCTCTCATCTTGTGTCCACTCCCAAGTCGCTGACAAGGTAAGTTGTTTTTACTATACGTTGCTACCAAATTTTCCATTCACCGTTTGATTTCCAACAATAGGCACCTCTCTCGTGCTGCTTGTGTTTGCTGTTGTTGTCGAGGTAAGTTTGCTGTTGTCGTCGAGGTAAGTTTGCTGTTGTCGTCGAGGTAAGTTTGCTGTTGTCGTCGAGGTAAGTTTGCTGTTGTCGTCGAGGTAAGTTTGCTGTTGTCGTCGAGGTAAGTTTGCTGTTGTCGTCGAGGTAAGTTTGCTGTTGTCGTCGAGGTAAGTTTGCTGTTGTCGTCGAGGTAAGTTTGCTGTTGTCGTCGAGGTAAGTTTGCTGTTGTCGTCGAGGTAAGTTTGCTGTTACAAATTATTTATATTACCACAAATGAGTACTTACCACTTATTTCTCCTCATGTGTTGTAATGCTCTATTCTGCTGTCCGATTTCTCCCTGGTCGGAAGGTGAGTTGACAGAATTATGTTTTTGTTTTGGAAAATCCAACTAATCACTTGAATTGTACCAGAGTCTGGTAAGATTCACATGACCTCGCTGAAAAAAGGTATTTGAGAATCTTCTTTTTCCCGCTCAAAATGGAAGATGTCAAAACTCTCCAAACCAATCTTCTGATCTGTCACATTTCTCCTTTTCTCGACATCTGCTCTTTTTTTGCAGTTCCAAATTCAGTAGCGTCGCCACTTTTACCCTTTCCCCTTTTGTGTTTCTCTTGAATTACGCTAGACCATTGTCTAACTAACGCTTTTCACATCCTAGAACTGCTTGCATCCTTCTGAGCTACGCGTGTCCACAAAATACCCCGGAGTGTTAGAGATGATACGTGAAATGGTTTTGAGATAAACTATTCAACTACATACGTGTTCTGAAAATCATCATCAGGTTGATAAACTTGATACATTGGTCTGGCATAACCTGCCTCGGCACTTTGACTGCAAAAACTTTGAAGATGCTCTTCTTCGCAAGCAGGAAATGTTGATTCGGATGGAAAATGGACGTGAGGCTATTGGAAGTGCCATTCTGATCCTAACAGCAATGAGAGACATTGATCCATATCTAATGTTGTGCCTCCATAGTACATTATCATAGATATTGGAAGAGTTGATTAATGGTCGAGATGGCATTATTGGTGCAATAGTGGATAGACTAACAACAGCGTTGGAAAGCAGTACGTTGACATCTGCTCAGCAACCTCAGGCATGAGCACCTAGTCTATACTGTACCGTGTGAGAACATTCTTCAACTTGTTGACTGGCTTTGACGAGAGTGGAAGTTGCACTAATAGCAGCGGTGGAAGCTGTGGTATGGACACGGAGAGGGAGTTGGAATCCACTATCTGTAGCAGGAAGACCTGTGGTCAGGTCTTGCCCTCCGGTTTCCTAAAAAGGTTATCTCCTGTTGTGGCTGAGAAGCTTCTTATCAAGGTGTAAGGTTGGTGGAGATTTTGGACAATCAAATACAAAGAATCAGTTCTCTACTCCAGTAGCATGCTCTAGCCCACGAAATCAAAGGAGTCTCGCCCTACAGCAGCATCGCTAGGCCCATGAAAGGAAAAGACTTAGTGAAAAAACCGGCTTCAAGAGAGATTGAGGTAGCATGAATTACAGTTGAAGCAGAATAAATTGCATCTGGAAGGTCCGTCCATGGTTAATAAAAACGTGTTGGACGGTCCGTCCGCGCCTAATAAAACGCGTTGGACGGTCCGTCCATGGCTAATAAATTCAGGTTGGACGGTCCGTCTGCATTTAATAAATTCGCGTTGGGCGGTCAGTCCAAATGTTATTAACATTCTGGCTTGGAATAACTGTTAGGAATGACTGTTAGTGTAGTGGTTTCACCAGGGCCTGAACACTGAAAGGGTTTTGGTTAGAACCTCGCAGTCGATTAAACCTTTCTACACTGCGAGTTCTTTTCTGCTAAACAAAAATTTTATGCAGAAACCTACAATTCAACACAGTTGGAGGCGGTCGGGTCGCAGAAGCTGTCGAGACAGGAATTGGCTGGTGGCTGAGAAACACCGTCGGATTCTCCAGGGAGTTTGACCTACACAAACGCGTCGACAAAGGGAGCGGGGTTGGTCGCTGGGCGGGGACCGACACATGATGATACCGTGCAAATACTGACATGACCACTGTGGGAGGTATCGACGATGAAGTGCACCAGGATTCCGGCGGGGCACCAAACGCTGGCAAGCTGCTTGGTGCAGATAATTTTGTCGATGCAGGGGTTGAAGTCGTACAAGAGTTGGCCATTCTGGGTCAGGCACTTTCCGGGCTCATGTGGGGGCTAGACACCATTAGCGTCAACAGGTGAGTAGTTGGAGACGGAGATTGCGAAACTGCAGAAGGTTGCGGCAAAGTTGTATGCCTGGTCTTTTGAGACAACGTTCTGGAGGACCCCGACCATCTTAGCTGCTGTGAGTCACATCGACGTAACGCTAGGTGTTGGATTACGCGCAAAGATTGGGGATCGCATAAGCAGCACAGTCGGAGTGCTCGGACTGGGTGACATTGATGCAGTTGAGACGGCCGATGTTGGTGGCGAGGTTGGGAGGGAGTCGGGCTCGGTGAAGGTGGATGTTTTCTGGTTGGACCTTGCAGATCTTGGCCATCACGTCAATAACTCGGCCCTGTAGCAGGTGGTGCACAGCTCTCGAGACGTGTCATGGTAGAAAGTGTTTGTTACAGAAATTATGTTGTGAATTCTTGGAAAGTGTCTGGGTGGATAGAAAGTACAGCTCTCTAAGTTTGTTGTGATAGAAATTGTTCATTACAAATCGTATTATTGCGTCTTCTTGGAAGTCAATGTGGTTCCCACGACCCCCGTCCAACTACTCAATCAATTAATTCAACATTTAATTCAACAATTGTGTTGTCTCACTTCCGAACACTTCAAACGTTGGACTTTTGAATGTCGGGAAAGGTTACCGTTACGAAGGGCTCCATCGGAATTAGCGTCGCTCAGTACGTGCCTGAGCACAGCGACGAAATCGGTTTGAGCGTAGGAGATCCCGTCCACGTCCTGCAGGTCTACGAGGATGGTATGGATGCTTCCTTGGAAGTCGCTTTACAGCTTGCTAATCTTCTCTTGCAAGACTGGGTAACTGGATACAACAAGAACACAAAGATGACCGGGCTGCTTCCGGGAAACTTTTTGGTCACAGAAGAACAGGCGAGACTGTTGTTCGCTTCGGGTGTCCCACAGACCGTCGCTGGTGACCAGCAGGCTCAGGCTCCTGCCCCCGCTCCCGCTCCAGCTCCAGTTCCTGCTGCTGCACCTGCTCCCTTGAAGTCATCTAATGGATACAATAGCTCAACTACTGGCCCGTCCTTCGTCGACAACCACCGTCTTAGCGTCAACAACTCTGCAGACTCTGTGCCTACCCGTTTGGCTAGTCTTAGAATTAACCCACCGAAGGAGAATGTAACAGCTACTTCTTCATCTCTCTCGACTATCCCTTCCATCACTGTAGACAAATCGTCACCAAAGCCTGCTTCATTGCAAGTTAACGTGGCTCCGCCTGTCGTCACATCGGTACCCGGACCATCAGCTTCTTCTCTTTATGATGCTGCCGCTGCCTCCGTTCGAGAAGCGTCACCTGCTGCCACCTCCCCGTCGAACTCCCAGTTCCCTCCCCGCGGACCTAGTCTTGTGGTCGAGCAAATTATCGCGAAAGTAGCAGCTGCAACTTCAGAATTTAATCAACCGGCTGCAGTACCAACTCAACCTTCTTCCCAGAGCGCCATTGTCACGATGCAGAACAGCAACAGCAGTTCGAGCACACAAATCCTCAAAGATCAGACTCCTGCAGCCCCTGCGACCCCACCTGCTCCTCCCGAGCCAGAACTGTCCGAGGAAGAGAAGTTGGATAAGGCCAAGGAGAAATTGGACGCACTTACCAGTGCCAGATTAGCCAGAGCTCCCATTCCCGCTAATATTGGCGCTTTCAAGATATCTGTGTGCGGTGACAGCGGAATTGGAAAGGTAGTTAACAAGAAAATCATATCTTTTCCATCACGTTCTGACAGGTTTTACCCAACTACAGACTTCGCTGATTCACCGATTCATGACGATGGATGAAATAAGCGAACACGGCCCTTTGGACTCTTCCGATAAGCTCACACACGAGCTTAAAGCCTCGACCATTCCGGCAGACCAACTCCACCTTGGTGAAGAGCGTATGAACCTGACTTTCGTTGATACTTTCGGATTCGGCGCAACTATCGACGCAATGGCCGCTATTGAGCCTGTGGTAGCGTACCACGTTGCCCAGTTCCGGACAACCGATGGCTATTTCACCAAAACCAATGCAGTTGAAATGAAGAGCACGATCGAACGTTTCCTTTCCAGTGGTGCCGGTGGCCATACGCACGTCGACTTGTGTATATATGGAATCTTGCACCGTGTGAAGCCGGTTGACATTGAATACATGCGGAGACTCAGCTCGGTGTGCGCCGTCGTTCCGGTCATCTTCAAAGCCGACTCGATGAAGCCTGCTGACATATTCAAGCTGAAGAAAAAGGTCGTCGATGAACTTATTCGTGCGAAGGTGACATTTTACACGTTTGGACTTGACCCCGCGCGTGAACTGCTGCCTTTGGTCAGCGCCGGTATTCCTTCAACCCCGCCGTATGCAATCAGCTGCAGTCCCCTTGCAAGCACGAAGATGGACGAGTTCGACACACTGAAGACCAACCTTCTCTATTACTTCACAAAAGAGATCCGAAAGGTGAACTCATCGATGTTTGTGGAGTGGCGATCCAAAGGAGCAGTTCAACAACAGACTGCTGCTGTGGCACCGAGTCAGACTTACGTACCAGCACAGTACGCCGCTCCGGCTCCGGGAGGAGCTAGCAACAATGCCAGCGCTGCTGCTAGTCCGTACGGATCAACACAAAACCTCACACCAGAGCAGGGTCGTCCGTCTGATGTGGCGTCCATCTCCAGTCAGCCCTCCTCCAATACTGGTCTGATGCAAAACATCGTCACCGCCTTCCAGGGCATTCAAACCTCGTCGAATAAGCATGGCTCTGTAACGCTTTCTCCAAACCAGCAGACTTCTCCCACGAACGGTGCGGATAAGCGCGCTGGAAACGGGAAGAATATGTTCAACAAGTTTATGCAAAAGATTCCTGGGCTTCCTAGCGGACACCCAAGCACAAGCAGTACATACGCTCCGCAATCCCCTGCACCGCAGTATGCGGGGTACCCTGCTGCCACGACTGCTCCGAGCTATCCTGGCTACAACGCTGCGACACCACAGACCCCGACAATGCAGAAATCGCCTTCACAGGGCCAGATGCCTCAGTATTATGGGGCGCAAACATCGACCTACCCAACCTACCCGGGTACGCCTTCTTCTCAGCCCCCCGCTTACCCAACTTCAGGAAGCCCCAACGCCGCTGCGCAGGGTCAGCCTCAGTACCAAAACTACTATTACCAGCAGCAGGGATACGGCCAGCCGCCTACGACCCAGCAGCAACAGCCGCCGTATGGTGGGCAACAGCAAGGACGCTATTAAGCGCAATTCAGGAGAGAGCTATACATCTAAATTCCGTTTGGACCCGACTCGGGAAACGGGGGCCTCGTTTTTCATTTGGTTGTGCTGTGAACTTCCATATGTCTATTCCTCTAGTCTTTTGTGCTGTTACTTCCCGGGTTTTGGAGGTATCGTCTTTCGTCGATTGTGTTGGTTTACAGCTGGAGTCGACAGTACGGTTGGTGTAATGCTAATTTTTGTATGGCAAAAATGTAGTGCAAGATAAAGTGATTCGAAGACATAATCCGGTTATGGCTCCGAAAGAAAGAATCAATGCCCAAGAAGATTATGCCGAAACGAACCGGCAGTCAGTTCTTCTCCTCGAAATGTAACATCGGCGCACACCTGTTCGCGACCGACAAATAAGTGTTCCAACTTTGAAGAAGTTACAGCGAATCAGTTGTTTAGAAGCATTGGATCTATAATTACCAGTTTGCGACCGTGTTGAGAAGGAGAGGAGACGATAGTTAAGAGGACCCAGCATGAAGTTGGCCAACTGCACAGCAGACTTTATAGTTGTGATCAGCGCATTGGGGAACGTCTACTATCAAGATCAGCATCTCGTAAATCTCTTAGAATTCAACCGAGTAAAACCCGATGTGATAAGGAAGCTAAAACGAAGCTATTGTTCTTTCTGTCCACGCGGACACTTTCCAAGAAGATGCAATATAAGTTTTGTATGTGTCAAACAATTTGCATCACAACAGACATCGAGGCATGTATTTTCTGTCCACACGGACACTTTCTCAACGTGACGGTACTTCAGCCATCTCTGTCAAGTACAACTCAAGTAAACTTGAGCCCATCACGGGTCGAAGGCCTTGGTAACTTTTCGATCCCATGACCGTGAAGAACTCAATATGATTTGCACGCATAACTATGTGAAACATCCTGTGCAAAAACGCTTCTCGCTTCTTCTCGAGTTTGCGTGTTGTTTTATGCTATCTTTCGCATGGCCTGCAAATACCGCTCGTGATCCACACTCCGGCTTGAAATCCAACTGTGCAAGCACACCAACAAGCGATCACACATAACAGATATATTTGGTAATAAAATGCGTGACACAACAAGAGGGGGAAAGGACGGGGGTAGTCAGAAAAGGTGTGTGTGTGGGTTAATGATCGGTGACAGTTCAAAGGTCCAGTAGGTATGTTTGAGACGATGGGTTGGTGCAAGTTTGCTTAAAGATGCTGCACAATCCAAAAAGAGGACGACACGATCCACACACAATCTCTCAGCACGCGCAGCTTCCGTCCTTCTATATGTAGTGAAGAGCAGTTTGTGAACAATGTCCCATCAAATTCTCTGTCTCGTTTTCTTACCTGACCACCGGGGACTTGTGGGTTGACGACGATGACCTCTCCCTTGGTTGGACCGCCCGGCCGTGCCGAGTTGTTCTCCACATCGAGCGCCTTGTTGGACACGATCCTGTAGATTTCTGAAGCAGAAAGTAAATTAGTTTGAGACGAGTAAAAATAAGGTTGTTTTCCAACGCACCAGTGAGAATCTTTTGGAAGGCCTGTTCGACGTTGCTGTTGTCCAGTGCAGAGGTCTCTATAAACGACAATCCGTTCTCGGCTAAAGAAAGCGCGAGTGAGTGACCGTCAAGTGAAATAAAATCATTCATCTCCAATAAAAATTCACTCGTACATCCTCCTCCTCTACCTCCACCTCACACACACACACACACTCTCTCTCTCTCTCTCTCTCTCGCTCGCTCTCAAACAAATATACCAGCAAACTGTTTCGCTTCTTCAGTGGGGACGGCACGCAAATGTCTCAGATCGCACTTGTTTCCAACGAGCATGATGACAATGTTTGAGTCAGCATGGTCCCTGAGCTCCTTGAGCCATCTGTTGACGTTCTCGTAAGAGTTGTGTTTAGCAATGTCGTAGACGAGGAGTGCACCGACGGCACCGCGGTAGTAAGCAGAGGTGATAGCCCTGTAGCGTTCCTGGCCGGCGGTATCCCAGATCTGAGCTTTGATAGTTTTAGCGTCGACCTGGATGGATCTGGTAGCGAATTCGACACCGATGGTAGATTTCGACTCTAGGTTGAATTCATTTCTGGTAAACCTGGCGAGCAGGTTTGATTTTCCGACGCCCGAGTCGCCAATCAGCACCACTGCAGTGGATAGACAGCAGAACGGAGAATTATTAGATGATCAAAAGCACAACAACGAGCGCGGGACTGCTATACTATACTAGTTATACAATACTAGTAATGCCATAGTCCCGCAACGTACCCTTGAACAGATAGTCGTACTCGTCGTCCTTGCTCATTTTCGGTGCCGGTGCGAGTGATTGATTGACTTGGGTGTTGCCAGTGGCAGTGGCGGTGGTGCTGCCTGCCCTGCCACTCTGCAACCCTTAACCCTTGTTACCCTCTCCCGGATGATGAGTTAGTCAGCAGTAGTGAGTCAGTCACTCTTATTGCACTTATTGTTGCTGCTTGGGTGTGCCCGTCTCGCTTGCGCTTGCTCTTGCTGTGTTGCTGTCTTCCCCTCCCAGCAATGCCCACCCCCACCCAACCTCCTCTCTCCGCTCGGTCCGCTACTTCTTCTGCTCGCATCCAACCTCTCCTCGACGTCCCGTCGCCTTTCCTGTCCTGCCCGCTGTCAACGAACAACAATGACTCCAGCGACTACAACAACAACAACAACAACAACTCGCGTTCGTCTCGTCGCTCGCCTGTGCGTTCCCAATCCGCTAGAGATCTCCCTCCGAGGTTTCTGTCTTCTTCAAATACTACCCGTCTGTCAAACGCCGCCAGACCTTCCGTCCTAAACAGATGGGACTCGTCAAACTCGGAATCGGACGTACTTTCCACAACCACGACTACTTCCGCCAAATCCTCTCTCCCTTCGCCAACCGACGATAATAATTCAAACTTTGTCGCTCCGTCTTCGCCATCCAGACTCAAACCGACTTCGCCCAGGCCGAGACCGAATAGGGTATGTGAAAATGACAAAGAAAAGTCTACTTTGGGGCCAAGGAAATGATCGCGAAGTGGTCTTGTACTATATGTAATGGTATTCGCGGTCAGCGATAGTGGTCCGTGTACTGCAATTCGCGGTTATGGTACACTCTCGAGCATTCTACCATTCTACTACATCTGTTGCCATACGTTTATTCAGCTCACTATCTTTCCTTATCAGGGCAACACCACTCCCAACATGCACAGTCCACAGGTGAGATAACACTTCAATGACTTCAAAACCCATTTACAAATTCTAACACTCGCAGGGAACACCATCGTCGGTGAGAGCTGCGCATTCCAAGATCCCGACCAGCCCGTCGTCAAACCGACTGCTCGCTTCCCGCGATCCTTCACTCCACCTCTCCCCACGCACCTCCTCTGCGTTCCCTCCAGTCTCTCGCGATCCGTCCACTGCTACACGCCTCGATTTCTCTCGTGACCCGTCTCTGCGTCCGACCCTCCATCCGCCTGAAAGATCGCCAGCTCACCTCCCACCACCTCACCCTCACCACCACAATCCTTCAGTCTCCCTCACTCCCTCCCTATCTTCAGCTTCCTCTTTTGCTGGTGAATCATCCATGAATGCTCCATCAGCTTCGTTTGTGGACCCTGCGTTTGCTGCGGAAATCGACTCTAGCTTGGTTCACCAGGCTCGCTCGCTCCAGATCAAGCTGGCCTTGACGGAAGCAGCTCACACCGAGGCCCAGGAAAAGATCTCGGAAATGGAAACAATCCTCGAGGTGCTCAAAAAGCAGTACGATCGTTCCACAATGTCTGAAGGTCAGCTCAATTAGAACACTATATTAACGGGATTCGATGACTGAACAATTGAATATTTTAGCTCGGCTGGAGGAACGAGTCTGGGACCTAGAACTCTTAAATGAACAACTCCAGACCCAAATCGCCACTTTGGAGTCTCAAATTCAGCGCACCACCACCGAAACTCGACATCTGGAGCAGGAGCTGCGTATCTGCAACGACCAGATCGAGCATCTCAAAGCAACGGAAATCGCATGCACTGCCAACTTTGAAAAGGCTCGCACGAAACTCGAAGCTGAAGCTGCATCTTGCCGTCGACAGGTCTACATCCTCCAGAAGGACAAAACCGACCTGACCCGTAAGCTGGATGAGATGCGGGAGCTCATGAAGAGGAATGTGCCGGCATACACCCGTTTTACCCCTTCGGAGGAAATTTCAGGTGGTTGGGGCGGTATCTCCGATTCCGAAGATGACGCTTCTTCTTCTGCCCGTGGAAGTGTGGGTCGATCTGGGAGTCCTGAGCAGCGTGCGAGCATGCAGATCCAGAGTCTCACTCAGTCTTTGATGCACTCCCACGAACAGGTGAAGCAGCTTACGACTTCCAAAACCAAACTTGAGGGTGAAGTTAAAGAGCTGAAGGTTATGCTCAGTGAGGCCCAAGAGACCATCGAGGGACTTCGTGGCCAGATTGAGACCCAAAAGCCGCCTGCGAAGAGGGGGTCTGCTGCACCAGGACGACGAAGCCGTGAAGGGACGCATGTCGAGAGTTCAGCGGAAGTGGTTTCTGCAGCCACTGGCGAAAGCTCGGATGAAGAAATTCACGAGGAAGTGATGCGCTGGGAAGAGATCGTGGAGGCTGTTGAAAGCCCTCGCGATCTCTACAGTGAGTTGATGATGCTCCGAGGGTCGAGCCACGGCAGTGCAGCCACCAACGGAACTCCACTGCCTCCCACCGCCCAATCGGAAGAGGATGCCGCCATTGCAGAAAAGCTGGACAAATGGAATCATCTCATTATTGGCATGGTTAACTCTGGCATGGAGAGCGTCAGGAGCACCAGCGTCGAAGATCTTGTTGAATTGGGATCTGGGGAGACCGTTCGGCCGAAAGAGGACGAATCTGAGAACAAGGCTGTCGTCAAGGTTGATTCGACTGTTGTGGCTGCAGCTGATCGTAGATCGTCGAACTCAACTTCATACACTGTCGAAGAGATTGTTGAAGACGCCTCAAACATTCAGCCTTTAGAAAGTGCACCGTATTACGTTGTGGAAGAGGAAGTTGAGCTTCGTGCCGAAGCTGTATCACCGTCTCTCGTTCTACTCTCTTCATACACTCCCACTTCCACCACTCCCGTTCCAGCAGCCCCCGTCACCCCCGTCACCGCTCCAACCGCTCCGCCTTCCCAACCAAACCCGATCCCTCACCTTGCTGCCCCGGCCATTCCAACTTCGCGCCGCAACTCCTCGATTTTGCACAATTCGCTCGTGGAGGATGTCAAGCTTGCGGATGTGATGCAAGCCCTCGAAAACGCCTCCAAGGGCCGCCCTGTGCTGCTTGAACGTGGACGTATGGCAATGTCGTGCATGGATCTTGTTAATATCGAGAAGGGCGAGGACGAGGACGTTGTTCACCCCAACGGAGCCAAGTTGTACCTTCTTGGAAACAAGACAAAGCCCGCATCGTTGAGTATCGACACCACTACAAGGCCGCACCCCAGGCAGCACGACTCGTTGACCCGTGAAGAGCTTCTGGCGCATCTTTCTGGCTTGTCCTCTCCGACGACTCCAGCACCTCAGAGCGCAAGCGTAACCACCACCACAACTGTTGTCACCAGAACTACAAAGGTGCGGCGACGTAGGAAGGTGGTGGGTGGTGACGGTGAGACTGAGGTCATTGAAGAGGAGGTCGTTGTTGGTGAAGACGGAAAGGAGCAGAAGCCTCAGGAACCAAAGATAGTTGAAAAGATCGTTGAGCGCATTGTTGAGAAAGTTGTCGAAGTGCCTGTTGAGAGGAAGGATGACGAAGAGAAGATACAGCAGCAGGAGGCTGTTGAAAGTTTGACTGCCACCATGATTGGATCATTCGTAAGTTTCATAGAGTCTGTTGGCATATCCATATGACTGACCGAGTCCGCCTCTCTAGTTCCAAAAGTTCAACCGCAACGGGAAGAAGCCCAAAATGCGCTACTTCTGGGTGCACCCGTATACCCGCACCTTGTCGTGGGCACCCGTTCCTCCCTCCCAAGGCGGTGCCAAACAAGTCACCAAGTCTGGTAAGTTGGGAAACTATAGATAACTTGAAACGACCTCTCATTCTCTATCCGCAGCCCCTATTGACTCTTTCGAAGCGATCGAGCCGCCAACACCAACACCATCCTTCCCTCCGACACCAGCTCACGCCATCAACATCAACTCGCGCGGCCGAGTCATCAAGCTCGTCCCAACTACGTGGTCCGACCGCACAAAGTGGGTTGAAGGACTCACTCTCATGCTGTCTAGAACTTCGGCGGGACCTCCGACCGAGAAGAAGCTGGTGCGCAAAGTATCTGGAGTCGTGAGCGGCGTAGCGGGCATCATTGCGAGCAGTGTCGCGAGTGGATTGGAAGAAGGTGCACGGCGCAGCGCGGGACGACGGGGAGTCGTTGGAACTAGAAGGACGGCGGAGGCGGTTGTAGGAGGATTTGTTGCCGCTGTTCGGAACAGGGCGTCGTGAGCTGACATGGCTTGTTTTTAGAGGACAATTTAATTCGTAACGCTGTTTCTGGCACTCTCAGATTCCCGATTCCCTTATTCCAATCGTTTTTTACCCTGCACTCTTTCTGCAATTCTGATGCCCGGCTTATATCCAAACTTTAATTTGTTTCTTTCGACAAGTTTCTGTTGTCCTTTTGAAATTGTTTTTTGTTTCCCAGCTGTGAAGGGGTTTATGTTTTTGTTTGTCAACCCGTTCATGTTTTTTTGTGTCATACTCCTCTATTTTCTATTTGACGGACTTGGCGATGTATCCGTCCAAAAGTAAGTTTCCGTTTCAAATTTCCCAGCCCAACGCTTCGACTTCTATTTTACCCATCGCCAGCCGTGTCTGGGTGTTTAAGGTGGCTTCGAGTACGAAAAGTGATCCTTTTTGCCTTTTGTTTGTGTTCGTTTGTTTTCTTGTGGATCGATACGTCCACCTTTATCGATGTACTTTTTTTGCAGAGCGTTTTCTGTTTTTGTTGAGATTTCCTCTATTTTTGGGGTTTGAGAGTTTGTTGGGTTTGATGGTTTACATATATCCAAGTATTGTACTGTTCATGTAATTCCGTTTTCTTAAAACAAGTTGATTAAAGAGAACTTCTCGCTTTCGCTGCAGGATCGAGTTATCTGCTTTCGCCAAACTGGGTGTTGGAACATCCAGCCATTTCAGCTTGGTCTTTCGAAAGCAAAAAAAGGGATATGTTCACAGTCGATAGATAGCATCCCAGGTTTGTGAAGTCAAGTCAGCCTGAACTCTGTCGTCAAAAGCATTGTACGGCCTGGATCTGGAGCATGTGGATATGTATACTTAAAAGTAATCCTATGCTTTGTTTTCGCCAGTTTTGACAATAGTCAATCGTTGTCGAAATGAGCAACCAATGGGTGGTAAAGTCAACCAGATGTCCATGTTTGTCCACCATGCCTTTCCGAAGATTCGATCTTTCGAAGAAGCCCATATGTTTTGCGGAGATCAGTAATCTGCCGAAGTTGATCGGTGTTGCGACTGCTGCTCGGTGCGATGACGACTACAAGCAGGCTGTTTGTCTGAAAGAGTCCCGGCAATCAGTATGTTTGTAATCCACAAAACAAAGTGTGATAAAAAGAACCCGCAGTGAAAAAGACTGTGCGTCCATAGCTCCATAAAAACCGCACCGCAAATGTAATCGAAAACACACATCCACATAAGAAAACAACTTAAAGAAAACTTCTCTTTCACTCATCTCGACCGCCAACAAAAATCACTCTTACCACATTCGGCTCGCCACTCCGTACTCGATAATCTTCTCCGCAAGACCCTTCAGAATTACGCCGGACCGCTACAGTTCCCCCTGTCGACACGTGGGCGACGCGAATGTTGTCGGCATCATTATCGGCCGGAAGTGCTAACTCTGAATTGGAAAATCAATTCACTTACATTTGAATTTAAAGTGAAAACCACACATTCCTAGCTGACGAAGTTACAAATTCAAAATCTGCTCACGATATTTCCATAAATTTCATGTCTACACATAAAACGATATGTCCTATAAGACGCAGGAGGCAACAACTCTTTGTTCTAAATTTGAATCAACAAGTAAAACCATCTGGAAATAAAATCGATGACAATCGATTTCTGACTGATGATTTGAGAACTTAATTGATTCAATCTTTAGATCAATTATCTGTCAATGGCCCGGATTCAACCACAAAATTGAAATTGAGCCTAGCTGTGCCTCCTTTCAAAAACATCTATCATTTATCAGACAAAGAATTAAAAGTTTTGGGAGATGAATTGGCTAAATTGTTACAGCTAAGATTTATTAGGAAATCCATCTCAGCTTATGGTGCTCCAATATGTTTTGTCTAACAACATGAAAAACTTCTTTATTGATTATCTTAATTTGAATAAATTGCTGTTCGAGATAGGACTGCTCTCCCCAACATGAGAGAGTTGGTAGACTGCTTACAATAAGCAAAAGTCAATTCCAAGCTTGACCTTCGATCCCTGGTACATTGTTGTTCAGAAACTGTATTGAAGAACTAGCAGTCAGATGTACCTGCTCGCTTTGAGACACTGTGTCTTTTCGTCGACTGGGTGGGTAGTGCTATCAAGATATTCTTAATCAATAGAGAAAATATCCCTTATAAACGGCACTAACTGGTAGATTTGGGGATGCGGGAGGTTACAAGGTACGGTGCACTCAAAGCTTGCACATAACTAAAGAGACCACCAGGACAACAAGCACCTTATCCCTAGTGCTTCTTTAGTGTTGGTACCGGGACTATATAACCACAAATCGGTGAAGGCGCAAAAGCAACTCCATCAACTTCCTTTCGGCATTTTTTCTGTCCACCACCTTTGGATGAGCTGGAACCGCTCATATTGCTCTCACCAGATCGCTTTTTAGTGCTGTTGATCTTGGGTCGCGATACGCGTGAGCATGTGGATTTCCTGTGACCACATCACAACAGACCAGAATCAAAAAAAAAGGTAATGTAGGTGTGATGCGGTATCGTATCCGAATTTAAATCCATATCGAAGTGAAGTGATAATTTGATTTGGGCGTTGACATCTGGTGCAATGAATAAAACCACACTGATGAGAAATGAAAGCTTCCACAGGAAGTTGGAACATGCACTCTTCTGTTGTCAAAAAAATGAGCCAGAAATAACAGTATGTCACAATGTGGAAACATTCTTTGGAAAGTTCTCGCAAGTCGGGACGTTAATTTATTGGCGATCGGAAGCAGCGAAAACACACCATCCTGATTTGGCAGATCAAGGTGTCAATTGCGGACGGTCTTCTTGAAGGTTTGATCGCAGCAGAAAACACAATGAAGTAGTCGTTATCCTGAGCCTCCAGCGAGGTACCCATTTGGTATTAAAATTCTGTGAGGGAAGCTTTCCATGAGTATCAAGGCAAGATTGCCACCGATCTGCTCACCTTGACTTGACCCTGGGCTGTTATTCAGCGGCCAGCGAGAGCGGTCACCACGCGGATATCTTTCCATAGAATAAAGTTTATCCAGTTTTGGTGGGCTGTCGTCATGATTGGAGTGCATTTTGACCATAATAGCCAAGTCCTTGAAATGTGATTGTATTTGTGCATATTTGTGACTTATTCCCAATTGGGTAGTGGGTTCCACTGCTATTTTTCATTATTGCACACTTCGCGTGCCTTCCAACTATTAATTCTCAATCTCAATCCAGTCCACCTACTCTCAAAATTCCTTTCTTTCTATTTACATCCAGTCCAGCATCACAGGCACAAGCACTAAAGTGGGAAGTGAAGTACATTTTAGGTCACTCTCTCTCAGAAATAATCCGGCTTAATACATCTTTGCAACCCATGCTTTATTCAAAAAATTTCCCCTTCTATGTGGCAGAATCTTCCCAGGCACGACGGGAAAGCTCACGCTCAACCCCCATCGACCGCAATGCCTGTCTGTTCACATACGACGACTACCGCTCGCCAAGAACCCCACCACCTCCGCAATCTCCTCGCTGTCCCCAGGCCCCAGCAACGGTTTCAGCTGCCAATCTTGCCCTGAGTGCCCCTCGCTCTCGCGCCGTAAAACACCGCCTCCGTCATCCCGGTCTCGATCGACCGCCGGGCAGATAGCGTTGATCCGCTCGCCCGTGCCCTCGAGCTGCCACGCGGCGGTCTGGCACAGGTTTACGACCGCCGCTTTGGAGGCGGAGTACGACCCGATGCCAGAGCGGAGGCCTGCGACCGAGGCCGTGGCGATGATGGAGCCCGAGAAGCTCGGTTTGGACCCCGACGTGCGTCGCATGGCTTCGGATACGCACTTGATCGCCAGCATTACACTGAAAGAACCCGTAACTGTTGGTTTCAGTTCGTTGCGACCTTCGTGGCTATATACCTGATCACATTGATCCCAAGCACCTCTGCGAACGTCTACCCCGCCGCCCCTTCAAAAAACTCACTAGCGTTTGCAAAGGACACGTCCAACCTCCCGGTCTTCCTCACACGCCCTCGACCATCGTCCTGACCCGTTGTCCCCCGCGTCGCACTTCACAAATGTCCACTTTCACGCACACGTGATTCCCCTCGATCGTTTTTGCGAGGTCGGCATGGGCGTGTCGTGGAGATCCGAGAGGACCATGGGCGTGTCGTGGAGGTCCGAGAGGACCATGTGCGAGGCGCTGCGGGCCGCCAGCACCAACGCCGCCGCGCGGCTGTTTCAGAAATGTTAAAAACGACGTTCTTGAGTATGTCGAACGGGGGGCAATTACCGATGCCTTTGGGAGAGTTTGCGTCCGTGACGATGCAGACGTGGCCGACGAGGGTGCCGTGGGCCGCTGTGCTTTGAGTGCGCGTTTGGTGCGTAGGACGACGAGGATCATGGGTTGCTGGACGGCGATGGGGGTGCGGCAGTGAGGTGTGCTGAGAGTTGGGCGACTTGATCCGTTGCTCTATGACGTTAGTTTGAGGTTTCTGTGCGTAGTCCGCATTTCAGTAATTTTGTGTTTTTTGTATTATGATGAGACAGAGCTGGCCGCAACTCTAAGAGTAAACCGACAAGACTCATAACTCGTGAGGAGAGAAAAACTCCAAAATAGGGTCAATAATTAAAGAGCCCAACTCTATGTGAAAAAAGAAGTTGCGGTGCGAGAGAGATGTAACGTAACCGGAATTGCAAGGTATCGAAGAAGAGTCAGGGGTTTGTTCGAGTCGAAGGACAAGTTTACTTGGTGGCGTCCTTGAGGTAAGCGATCAAGTCTGCAGATCGAAAGGTGAGCGCGGCGCGAAATCTCGAGAATCAAAATGCATGCACACATACCCTTGCGGTCAGACTCCTTCTTGAGACCCGCAAACACCATCTTCGTTCCGGGCACAAACTTCTTGGGGTTCTATTCCAATTTATCAGCCTCAACACTGATCTCTCATTTCTCCATCCGTTACCTCGAGGTAGATGAACATCTGGTCCTCGGACCACGTCACCTGCTTCTTCTGCATGGCCTCAGAGTAACTGTACCCCGCCGCAGTGCCCGACTTCCTCCCAAACAGTCCGTTCAAGTTAGGACCGACCTTGTGCGCCGCGCCCTTGTCCACGACGTGGCACTGTGCGCATCGGGTCTTGAAAAGCTTGGCTCCGTTAACTGCGTCACCTGCAAAAACACACAAAGATCCATATTCAGCTTTCTGAACCCTTCCCTCTCTGGATCTCTCTCGAAGTTACCCATTGTTTGGTTGATGTGTGAATATGTGTTGAGGGGTGTGCGGGTGTGGTTTGGTTTTAAGCGATCGAGCTGGTGGTGAATCCGATCTTGTGTTTTATTGTCAGAAATTGCTTTTTTTTCTTTCTTTCTTTACTCCGACAAAACCCGAGACCGAGAGGTGATGCAAACAATCGGTGGCTGTGGAGACAGACAGACAGCGTGAGAATCCAACCACCGCCGTGTCTGTGTGGCAGTGACACGTCACGTGTACTTACTGTGGCTGTACCCGTCCCTGGACTGCGAAAGCCCCACACAACCACAAGTTGGACTCCCACCAGCAGCAACATGACTCTGTATCGCTTGGTAGTGCTCGGGGACGGTGGTGTCGGAAAGACCGGTACACAATGCATCATCTCACACTGGGAATCTCAATCCTAATCACTCTCTATATGTATTGTCACCGAATTTGGCGTTGTTCGTTTTTCTGAAATGTCACCGAATATGGCGTTGTTCGTTGTTCTTTTCAGCGCTTACGATTCAGGTAATTACAATCACCATTAATCTCGCTTCGCCATTGCATTTTTCTGACCTTTTCTCTCGGTCTAGCTATGTCTCAACCACTTTGTCGGTATGTCTTTACCACACTTTACCCCCCACCAAAAAAAAAAAATCCATTTCATTGCCGCTTCGTTTCTACTGTGTGGGGATAAAATCGAAGCTACCTTGGGGAATGTTCATTGTCGATACGTGACGATGGCTTGGAGATAGATGAACTGGATCACCGAGTACTTCTCAGATGCGTCTTTTCAAACTACTCGATCAGTGGGCCCAACATTTGCCGACACTACGGACGCGCAATTTTCGGGTTCGCCGGGCCGGCCCGGAAGAATATCTTTGGGTGTTCGAGCGTTTAAAGTTGGAGTCGTATGGGTCGAATGGAAACACATATGGAACCCTTCCGTTCGGCATAACCTGCTTTTCTTCTCCAGTCTTTTATTCACAAACTCTCTTCCGCACTGATGCTCACTCTGTGTTTTTTTAATTTCTAGAAACATATGACCCAACGATCGAGGACTCTTACCGCAAGCAAGTCGTGATCGACGACCGACCCTGCATCCTCGAAGTCCTCGACACAGCCGGACAAGAAGAATACACCGCGTAGGCAAATTCCCCTTTATTTTCTTCTCGCAAAAGACCTCAGACTCTATATTCTTCAACCCCAGGAGACTACGCGACCAATGGATCCGCGACGGCGAGGGTTTCCTTCTCGTCTACTCCATCGTCGCGCGCTCGACCTTCGAGCGCGTGGAAAAGTTCCGCGAGCAGATCGAGCGGGTGAAGGAGGAGGAGCGACGGATCCCGCTGATGCTGGTCGGGAACAAGTGCGACATGGCGAGTCAGAGGGAGGTCACGGCGATGGAGGGTGCGGCGATGGCCAAGAGGCTGCGGTGCGATTTCATAGAGACGAGCGCAAAGAATTGCATCAACGTTGAAAAGTGAGATAAAACACAGAGAGAGTGTGATTTTGGAATGCGGTTTTCTTACATGTTGCTTTTTTTAGTGCATTTTACAAGGTTGTGAGGATGATTCGTGCCGCACGGGGGGAGAATGGTCCACCTGCAAAACGTGAAAAGTCTAAAAAGTGCCTTTTGCTTTGAAACGCCTGTTTCGTTCCTCGCTACTGTGCTTATGTCTAAGCAGAGCAACTCTACCCCACCGCCTTTGCCGATGTTGTCGAAAGCTTTACGTGTAATTGTTCCACAGATGTTTGTGTTGTGTGTTGGTTGGATAATGCCATGTTCATTGATTGTTTCCAATGTCATTTTTGTGTGAGGCCTGAATCCATTTATCCCATCCGATTTCTTTTCTTTTTGCTTTTTATGCGAGCGGGGAAAGACGAACAAAGAAAAATTTCGCTGGTTCTCTCTTTCTGGTTTTGTTGTTGTTGCAGTTTGTTTTTGGTGTAGTTGGACTTTCTTTGTTCCTTCGTTGTAACGATTTCTTTTTGTTGCTCTTTAGCTCCACCCCGCCTCCCCCAGGTAACAAAAAAAGTAGACTCACCACCTCCCTCGTCTTTTATGAATACACATTTTCAGCCGTCCTGAAGTTGTAGACGTGGACAAAGGTTTGGATACACTATTTTCATTATCATACTGCCTCAGTACTGAGCTTGTGGGGCGTCATCCATAAACTATTTGACGCGACTTTCGTTGTAATGTCATCTAGTTTTTAAAGATCGGGCGAACATTTTGGTGTGATCGTGGCGTTTTGTTCCGCAAAAGTGATTTGCAACAGATTCATCCGATTGTTGTGCACATGTCCATACTGCACAGTCGAATCTGGTTGTCATTCCATACGACGCCCTTTTGCTATTTCCCTGCCCTTGATCCATTGTGCAATCTCCATCCACCAATGCTCCGTTATTATTCTCCGCATTTTCTACTTTCAGATCGTGGTTCTCAACACGTGACCCTCTTTATCATGGACCCTCGGAGTTCCCTTCCATACCGTGGGATTTAATCTCCCAAATTTCCCCTGCCGAAAGTCTCAACCCCCGCCAATGTCGACCTCCGACGGCTCTACGGCCCTCCCTGAACGCCCTCAGAATGGCCCCACGAGCCCCCGTCACCGTCCCAACCAAAACATCGTCGCAAAACTCTGGAACGAAATCTCTCTCTCCTGGCTCTCCCAGCTCCTCCGTCTCGGCATCACCCGTCCCTTAGCCATCGATGACCTCTATGCAACCGAACCCGCCGTCGCCGCATCCCCTCTCGTCTCCCTCTTCGATGCTCTCTGGCTCAAAGAAAAACACCGCATCGCATCGTTATCCCCCGTGCCCAAATCCAACTTTAACTACTGGGCAACGCCCGGCCACCCCGCCCTCGTCCGCATCCTCATCCTTATGTTCGCCAAGTTCCTCTACATCGGCCTCATCAAGCTCTTCTCCGACATCTGCAACGCAATGGGTCCCATCTTGCTCAAGTACCTGATCTCGTACGTGTCAGAGTCGCAGGCTGCGTATGTGGCTGGTCGTGAGCCCCCGCCGCCGTGGAGAGGCTACGTGCTTGCGACGGGGATGTTTGTGCTCGCCATGTGTGCTTCGACGAGCTTCTCGCAGTTTTTCGTGCAGGCCGGCGGTGCGGGCATCGCGGCGAGGGCGATGCTGACGTCCGTAATCCACAGGAAGGCGATGAAGCTATCCGGGAAGGAGAGGCTGGAATTCAACACGGGAAAGATTACAAATATGGTGTCATCGGATCTGTCGAGGATCGAGATGTTTTTCAGCTTTTTCCATCTCATGTGGACGTTTGTGTTCCAGCTCGCCCTGATCGTCGCCTTGCTCATCAATACTTTGGGGTATTGAAAAGAGATGAGTTTTCCTGCCTGACTTGTTTTGCTCACTTTCTTTCTTGCAGCGTATCGGCACTTGCGGGCATCGGACTTCTCCTGGCCATGGTTCCGCTCCAGGGCACCATTATCAAACGTATCGTCAACCTCCGCAAAGCCAACGCAGGAATTACGGATGCTCGTGTCAAGCTTATCAATGAAGTTCTTCAAGGCATCCGCATCCTCAAGGTATATAAACACTCCCACCTAATCCCTTTCCATCTCAATCCGTGAAGTTCTTTGCATGGGAAGATTCATACTATGATCGCATCACGGGAATCAGAGACGACGAGCTGAAGGTCGTTCTTTCGAGTTCTTACATCCGCGCCGTCATCACCGCCCTCGGTTTCGCCGTCCCCGTTCTCTCCGCAGCCATCGCTTTCCTTGTGTACGGTGCCATCTCCCCCGTCTTCGACCCAATCGCCGTATGTTCAATCTACCTCCAAACTCCCCACATTTGCTCCTCTAAATCTCAAACTCCCCCAACTTACAGATTTTCGCTGCACTAGCACTCTTCAACCAACTCCGGTAAAAACAAAAATCGATGCTCCAAAAAAATCACGCCCTCTGTCTAATCCCACAACGACTCTAAACAAAACATAGCCCAGCGGTGATGGTCATCCCGCAGCTCATCGCCATCTTCGCCGATGCCTTTGTAGGAATCAAACGCATCCAGGCCCTCCTCGAAGCCGAGGAGCTCGATTACGCGCCAGTGCTCGACACCTCCGCGCCCAATGCGGTCCGCATCTCCCGCGGGGATTTTACTTGGGACTCTGCGCCATCGGACAGCGCCATTAACGTCGAAGAAAAGGGGGAGAGCGTGGAGCTTTTGAAAGACGAAGGCGGTGGCGATGTGGAACGTTGGGGACGGGCAAAGTTGAGGGGGGTGGAGACGGAGATCGGGAAGGGGCAGTTGTGTTTTGTTGTGGTACGTGGGAGGCAGCGATTTTTGTTTTTCCCCCGATGGACAAGCGCTGATAGCGGGCTTTTTTTGTGCAGGGGAGAGTTGGAGCAGGTAAATCTACTTTGCTTTCTTCGATGATTGGAGAGACTCGGCTCGTGAATTCGGAAGGGTCCATCACATTCTCTGGGTCTGTTGGGTACTGGTAAGGAATCTGTACTCGTTTTGTGCTGTTGTTTTCTCACGTTCTTACTTTGTTCGATTCCTCGTCATGTGCAGTCCCCAAGGTATGTACATACCGAACAGCATGCTGCATACAGCGAAAGAAATCTGAACTTTCTGTGCACTTTCAGAGGCTTGGATCATGAATGCAACGGTACGTTTAAAGATCACATCTTTGTTACTTTGCTCATGATTGTTTGTTTCTGTAGGTCCGAGAAAACATCCTTTTCGGGCGCCCGTACGACGAAGAATGGTACCGCCGCGTTATCGACGCTTGTGCTCTCACCCGCGATTTTGAGGTCCTCCCTGGCGGCGACATGGCCGAGATCGGTGAACGAGTAAGCGACCTCACATCCCCCTCCGCAACCATTTCTTCCCAACCCATCACATTCCTTAGGGCATCAATTTAAGCGGCGGGCAAAAGCAACGTGTCTCCCTCGCCCGCGTGTGCTACTTTAACAGCGACATCGTCCTCCTGGACGACTGTCTCTCCGCCGTCGACGCCATCGTCGGCCGCCACATCATGAACAACTGCATCCGCGGCCTCCTGGGCTCCAAAACCGTCGTCCTCGCAACGCACCAGCTCCATTTTGCGCCGCTCGCGGACAAAGTTGTCGTCGTTCACGATGGCGAGATTGTGGAGCAGGGATCCTACGCTGATCTGATGGGGAAGGCTGACGGCAGCTTCGCCGAGATGATGAGGACGTATGGCGGCGTGAGCGACGGGGAGACGACGGACGACGAGAGCGAGAAGAAACATGAGACGAAGGAGAAGAAGAAGGATGAGGAGGATGGTGGAGATGCAGGGGTTAAGAACAAGGAGGAAGGGAAGGCGATCATGACGGCTGAGGAGAGGATGACAGGGTCAATCAAGGCGGGCGTGTTCATCGCATATGGAAGAGCGATGGGTGGTCCCATGGCATACGTGATCCTTTTCTCGGCTCTCGCTCTGGCCCAAGCCGTTCGTCTCGCAATGGACATCTGGCTCAGTAAGTTCGCCGTTACTTGAGCTAACGTTTCCGCCGTTACTCACATGTATTTTACCTTACACTCAGCGTCCTGGACTCAAGACCAATACCATCTCCCAACAACAACCTACATGGCAGTGTACGCCGTCTTCGGTGCCGGCCAAGCCATCATGACCCTCGTCTTCTGCGTCCTCGTCGCCAACATCGGCAACCGTGCCTCCCGAAGTCTGCACAGCCAAGCTCTCAAGCGTATCCTGGCGACTCCTTCGGGATTCTTCGACACTACACCACTAGGTCGTGTACTAAATCGCTTCTCGCGCGACGTGGACACACTCGATAACACTCTCCCTGATGCACTGAGAGTGTTTGTGTTGACATTTGCTACTGTACTTGGGACTTTTGGGATCGTTGCGGCGGCGACGACGGGGTGGTTCTTGATTGCGCTTGTGCCGATGATTGCGGGTTACGCTTGGGTTCAGAGGATCTATCGCGCCACTTCGAGGGAACTAAAGCGAATGGACGCTCTCCTTAGGGTAAGTCGAAATGGAAGATGATGAAATAAAGTTGACGTTTTGCTGATACGTGTGACTATTACAGTCACCACTCTATGCCCACATTGCGGAGTCGATCGATGTAAGCAATTGAGCGACATACGCACTGATTTGAAACTAAATTGGACGCTTTCAGGGCGTTGCTACGATCCGAGCTTATGGAGAGGTTACCCGGTTCATGGACAAGACCGATGTTCTCGTCGATGACCAAAATCGACCGGCTTACCTCCTCCTCGTGGGCCAACGCTGGCTCGGTCTCCGTCTCGAAACCATCGGCAACATCCTCGTCTTCTGCATCTCCCTTTTCGCCGTTGGGGAACGAGTGAGAAAGCTTCACTAACACATGGTTAAACAACTTTAACTTTCCTTGTTTTACATTTCAGAATGTCATATCTGCTTCACTGATGGGTCTCGCTCTCTCGTATTCCCTCCAGACATCACAGCTCCTCCAGCTCTGCGTCCGTCAATTCGTCGAGGCCGAAGTGCAACTCAACGCCGTCGAACGGTTAAACTACTACGCCAACGATCTTTCAATTGAGGACCCGACCGATCGCAAGCCCGACCGCTACGACTCCTGGCCCTCAAGTGGCAACATGCAAATCCAGCATCTCAGCATGCGATATGCGGACGGACTCCCGCTCGTCCTCAAAGACGTGAATATCAACGTCAACGGTGGGGATAAAGTCGGTATCGTGGGGCGAACCGGGAGCGGGAAGAGTTCGCTCACACTTGCACTGTTCCGACTCGTCGAGCCTCTTCGAGACAATGTGACGCTGGACGACGAGTCCGAGGTGCCGGGATCAAAGGTTCTCATCGATGGGGTGGACGTGTTGAGGGAGGTTGGGCTGAAGCAGCTAAGATCGAAGCTGTCCATCATCCCGCAGGATCCTGTGCTTTTCTCGGGATCGATTCGGAGTAACTTGGATCCGTTTGGACGGCACGACGAGGCAGAGTTGTGGGATGCGCTGGAAAGGGCTGGGATGAAGGAGACTGTGAGGGGACTCGAAGGATCTTTGGATGCACGGGTCGAAGTTGGAGGTGATAATTTAAGCGTCGGGTGAGTTATTTTGGAGAACGTTCATGTGCGCGGGCGGTTGCTTATTCACGATATTTGAAACCCTTGTTTGCAGGCAACGTCAATTGATGTGCCTTGCGCGCGCCATTCTTACAAAGTAGGTGGCGGCGTAGACTTGCACATGGATGGCGAATTGACTGTACTTTGTTGTCCAGAGCCAAAATCATTGTCATGGACGAGGTCACCGCATCCGTCGATCACGTCTCCGATGCATTCATCCAGCGGTCCCTGAGGGAAGACTTTGCCGACGCCACCGTACTCACAATCGCGCATCGTCTGAACACCATCATAGATTACGTAAGTCCCGCACTCGTTGGACACATTTTCGTCAAACTCATTCTTGGGGTTTATTAGGATAAAGTGCTCGTGATGGATCACGGCAAAGTAGTTGAATATGATCGTCCGGCGAAATTGCTGGAGATCGAAGGCGGATCGTTTGCGGCTTTGGTTGATGAAACTGGGCCGGTGAGCTCAGGTGCGTTGCGGAATGCTGCGAAGGCTGCGGCTAAGATTGCGGAAGATACTACCACTGGCACGGCTGTTTAGAGTGTTTGTTTGGGGGGTAGTCGTAAGTGGCATTTTCTATTCTTATTCTTTAATGTCAAGTTTGTTGCATATTGCCAGTTGGAGACTTGTATGAACCATCATTGTGAAAAAGACACTTGGTCACTAAAGCAAAAGATCCACAAACTTTGCTGGGAGAATGAACTTCACGATCCAAACTCTGTTACCTGCAAAACGATCTTCCGCGATTCTGGATCTAAGGTATCATGGCGTGGGCTCACGCTGCTCCCAATTTCTTCACTCAGCTGAAAACACACCTGAGAGCACAAGGGCTTCTGTCATATTTGCCCTTCCATTAATGGAAACATTATACCAACAAGAAATATTCATATGTCCCCTGGATCTACGGATACCCGGGAATGAAAAAGAATGCCACGTCATCCTTGTGCCGATCCGCTCGAGCACTTGGCCCAGAACAGATTGGCATCGCTCTATCTAAGGTCCAGGCCTATGTGGGACGGCTGTGCTCAAGCCCGTGGTGCTATACTCTGCAGCAATGATCTTGGTTCGATACCTTGAGGCCCGTGCTCGCAAAGGGTTTACAACCTCTTCCATGAGCGGTCCTCCGGCTTTCCCTTGAGGATATTGTGTCCCTCTTTTTAGTGAGTTTTGCTGCTGGCGCATAAGGTTAGTTATTAAGAAGGTAAATAATGAGTGAGTGCAATTTACAACTCTGTTTTAAGATGCACTTCGATTATGATGAGAGTTATGAGAACGATGAGTGGGCTGCAATGACCAATGTGATCCTCGAATGGCTCAACCGGGCAGAGCGAACCATACTGGAAGCTCTCGAATACACGTGTTGAAAGAAGAGGAGTTTGCTGAATGCCTTTCCTCTGTGAATGGCCATGCCCAGTGGATTCATGAACTGTTCCCAGCAGATTCCACAGGCTTCGTATAGTGTTTCAGTTGGTGCCAATCACCAATTCTGTTTCGCAGCCGATTGTAGAATCTGCTCCGATCTTGCATGCTGAAGTTTGTGAGCCATGGTGAAGTGCAACTCATAGCCTGCAAGAAGACGGTTACCATACAACTTCGCAAATGCCGGAGACGGTCATCCAAACTTTCGCCATAAGTAGTGAACAAGCCAACCAAAATCATGGCGTAATGAGCAGGAGTAGAACCTTGCCGGATACCTTAGAAGTCAAAGGAAATACACAGGATGATGGACAAGCCGGAAAGGTTCGATGTCCCATTCCAGACGCTGGAATTCATGAAGCAGTATCAAACGGATCAGGAAGTACCCTCTTCGGTGATACTGAGTTAGGATTGACAGTAACAACCTGCGAAACGGAATTGCGGCATGGAGTTAAAAATGGTATTTGGCGAATGAGACGTCAGCCAATGAAGTCGGTACAATTGACAACGTCGAAACCATCCGTTCAGACAGTAGGACCCAAGTTGGAACGGACAGCGTTTCCATTACCCAAAACCACTCATTATTTTGGAAGCAACGCTCTTCCGCGTTCATCGTTCAAAGAAGAACCCAGTCGACAATATCGCGTAAAATTGTTATATATCTAACATGATACTCAAATGTAATTTGGCCCAAAAACCCAGCATGTCGTCAAGGTGGCGGACTCAAGACACAAGTAGTCCGCTGTTATTCCACCAATCTCCAACATCATCCATTTCAGCTCTAAACAACTTGATCTCTACCAGTCAAAGACTGCGATTTCGCCCTCACTACAAGCGTAATCCATGGCACTTTTGGACCAACGCAACTCGAACGCGCTTATCTCCACCAATCGAGCACGTCCAGCTTTCCCAACAAACTCACGTAATTCATTGCAGAGTCCAACCACTTTAGCTCCAACACACTCGATTTCCACCATTCGAGCACTTTGACGCCGCCAGCGCAGTCAATCGCCATGTTCGTCCTCTTTTTTGGAGATTGCTATTTTTCCCACCATTCGAGAGCATCGATGTTGCCGCTGCATGCGGTGATTTGTTGCTGAACTTCAATTCAAGCCCATTTGTTCTCTTTGACTCCAGAACGAAGATTTGGCCATGCTCGGTGGCTCGATTCACAGGGTAAGAGAAAACAAAATTCTTGTCCATCTTGTTACTCAAGACTAACTCTAACACACACAAGTGATACTCAGAGCTGTAACTGACCTATCAGAAAAGACCGTAGCACTTCTTTTGGGAAATAGGAAGGGTATGGATCGGTGGGATGTGGGACCAGACTGCGATTTCATGAATGGGACGGGTGGGAAAGGTGACCAAGATGATGTGCGACTGGCTATCGAAGATCTCCCTGGTGATTCAAGAAGAGATACCTTCCCGTGTGCAATCACATAGTTCAAGAAGGAAGTCAGACTAAAGCGCTTTCGGTCTTTCCCTCAGCGAGAGTGGTGGGAGGTCGGATCATTTTCAAAAGGCAATCCAAACTGAAGAATTTTTCTAGAAAGTATTACATTTCATTTATCAATCATGTCATACATAACATGAAATATATAACTTGGGAGGACGAAATTTTTCTACAGCGGAGTGTCGCTTCATTCACCGCATCATGGTTGCTTTACCTGTCGAATTAATCGATCGGATTCTCGTGTTCCTCGCAGAGCACGATCCAAAACTTGCATTCAAAGTGGCTACCCTCTATCGCCGCTCATATGTCCAGGCTGAACTTATACACCTTGTCACATCAATGGACTTTGCCAGTGAACGAGGCAACGTTGACGCTCTCGAAATGCTCTTCAAAAGCTCGATATCAAGCGCAATAGTTCCGGCACCCAATGTGCCGTGGACGGAATACGCCATGGACCTGGCGAGCAAAAACGGCCACACAAATATTCTGGAGTGGTGGAAGCAAAGCAATCTCGAATTACGATGGACAAACGCTGCAGTTGACTGCGCAAGCATTCACGGCCACCTCGACGTTTTGGAATGGTGGAAATCGAGTGGCCTTGAACTAAAGTACACCCAGAAAACCCTCGAATCTGCTCCGAGTGTACAAGTCCTGGACTGGTGGCTGAACAGTGGGCTTGAGTTGAAACTCACCGGTAACGAGATGAATCTCGCCAGCGCAAAGGGGCGTGTGGATCTGCTCGAATGGTGGGGGAACAGTGGACTCGCCTGCCCGTGGTCAATGTACGCTATGGACGAGGCCAGTGCTAGGAAACGTCTCCATGTGCTAGAATGGTGGAGAGTTCGGTCGAATTCAAATGGGCTCCCTCTGCGATATGGTGAGCGAGCGATGGACGACGCAAGCGCAAACGGTTATGTAGCTGTGCTGGATTGGTGGCTCCAGAGCGGACTACAGCTGAAATGGAGCACCATAGCAATGGATGGGGGAAGTTTGAATAAATCAGTTGAGGTTTTGCAGTGGTGGAAAGACAGTGGATTGGAGCTCAGGTGGACTGAAAAGGCTATGAACTCCGCAAGCTACAATGGCAACTGCGACAGGCTGAACTGGTGGAAATCGAGCGGTCTGGAACTTAAGTACTCAAAAGAAAATGTTTGCAGAGAAGCTAGTCAGCGTGGTCTCACCGATGTTCTTGATTGGTGGAGAGCCAGCGGTATGGATGTAGATTGGACTCCCGATATCGTGCACAAAGCAAGCGCAAATGGACATGTCAAGGTACTCGAATGGTGGAGAAATTCGGGAATTCAAATCGGCTACACTCATGTTGCAATGGACGAAGCGAGCCAGAACGGATACGTGGATGTACTCGACTGGTGGGAGAACAGCGGCTTGGAGTTGCGTTGGAGCGAACGGGCTATGGATGTCGCTAGTCAGTACGGGCATGTTGAATCTCTGGCGTGGTGGAGGGCAAGCGGACTCGAAATGAAGTGGACTTCGGTTGCGATGGATTTTGCTGTGAGAAATGGGCATAGCGAAGTGGTCAAGTGGTGGAAGGAAAGCGGACTGGATTTAATGTGGACTCCGCAAACTATGACCTGATCGTTGATAACCTGTAAACTTCTGGTATGTCGCGGCCCATGTCGCTCTGCACCTTCATGGCATTGTTGTCGAAATTAAGAAGAACTTTGTCGTGATTATTTAACAAAGCTAATCCCGAGTCAACATGTAATGAGTGAACACCTAGAGTCTATTGGCCGCAAAAGTAGCAAAACCTCCAGTCGTGCCCCGCAAGTAAACGACTTGGCCGAAGCGCGTATGCTCCCCCCATACCGGTTGATAAGTGAATCGAACAGGAGCGTGATAGTCACCGTTACTGTCAAGCAGACAGTACTAATACGCACTGCCGTATCCTGGCGGCGATGATTGCTGGTAATCACTTCCTTGCGCTTTGCCCACCCACGTTGGCGATCCTGGAAGTCCGCATCCGGTGCTTATTCTAATTGTGGCCCCCTCTCCCAAAACGATCTGATTATCCTTTGATCCAGCTCGTGTCCTCTTTCCTTCTTTTAGGGAGAGAGGTCAGAACCCAGTGCTCCAGCTTATTGCTGAGATTCCATCTTCGTTCTTTTGATGCAGAGAGGAACCCGTTAAGTAGATGATATCAAGCCGTACCTGTTTCTTTTGTCAATAGAATCTGTCAAATGTTTGTTTGGGCAGCAATCAAATCTCCTGCTTTCTTTGTCCCAATTGGTGATTGGCAACCTTTTTATCTTCACAGAATCTCTACGATGTTGTAATTAATTTGAGCCAAATTTCGAATCGCACCGTTCAGTTTGTAGGAGTTTGACAACGTTTTCTTCTCAAATATCTCAAACACTCTTTTTGGGGAATGATGTCAACATTTGTGTAGTTTGGTAGTATTACTATTGTTTACGTATCAGAAACTATAAAAAGAGCAAGATTCTATGTTCACCGAGAATACTGGGTGAACATCCAGAGTCCGTTGGTCCAACCCTCGCAAACCCTCCAGACCAGCCTCGGAGGTAGACGATCTGCCCAAACTGAGTTTGTCCGCCCCATAACGGTGAGTAGGTGAATGCATCTGGAGGCAAGTAATCCCCATTTTGATCCAGTAGAGAATAGTAGTCGCACCCAGACCAAGAATTGTTGACAGATGAGGTAGCGAAAGGATGCATCCCAGCGGTCGATAGGAACTCGGTAGTGGTTTCCGGAACTCCCCAAGCACGCTTTGGTCCAACTTCTAGGCTCCAGGAAGTCTGATACATTCCTTGATCTTTGGCAGTAATCCATAACTTTGATGTCTCAGATTTTCCAAGATACTTCGTAGGCGAGTTGTCCTGCTCCGCTGCTGATGCTACAGCGTGGTCTTCAAGACTCTGGATAGACGCTGTTTGGTTGTAAGACGTCATGCTGCCTGCTTCGTCGGATTGTACGATACGTGAGATTTCCGATTTGTGATTGTACAGCATGCAGAAGATTTGGTGAGATGAAAACCTTACTTTCTGTTTGTTTTTGCCTGATTTCCACATGTTTGATTGGCTGAGGAGGAGGCTAAACTAACACGAAACGTCGGCAAAACGATTTCCTCGAATTGGGCAAAGCAAAACGGATTATGTTCACATCGGTAAAATAAGTGAATTAATTGCGAGTACAATAAAACCGAAACTAAACATTGAACACCAATTCTACACCTTTGACACTCTGAAGCCGAACCCCTCGATCGGAAATCCACTCAAAAGATACTTTCTCCAGAATCGAAGATAGTGATATGGCAACTGCATTGGAAGCACAAAATGAGTAAGGTGTGTTCTTCCATTCTCCATGATCAAAATACCTTCTGGAGGCCCAACATTAAACGTTCTGAAACTCTTCATTTGCGAACCAAATGGGCCCTGAGTCGCTGCTCCAGATGTTGACTGTGAGCCCGGTCCACTTGTAGAACTTGCCCGGACTTGGTTCAGTGCACCGACCAAGGAGCCGAGGAAGCCGACCGTTGGTTGATAAAAGTGCACGCAATTTTCTTCAAGCGAGAAAGACGCAAGCAGTTTACCGTCTGGCGAAAAGGATAGCGCTGTGATCGGTCGCGAGTGGCCCTTGAGAGCAGTGAGATCAAAAACAAAAACTGAGATAACTGTGTCAACAGCACATACTTCGAGCACTTGAACTCGCATTGCGGTGCGTAAGTCGTATATTATCCCGAACCCTTCGGGAGTTCCAACTGCCATACGTTGGGACGGCCCGTGGAACGATATGTTCGGGAATGTTCTGACGATTTCGGCAAAGTTGATGGTCACGGTTTGTTGTAACGCCTCACGCATGGAGGCCTGATTTGGGTCCAAGGATTTGACCATGGCGTCCATCAACTTTGGTACATGCGGATAAGCAAGGAGAGGTCGCTATGGTATGCGATCAGGAAGTGTTGAGAACGGACCAATTCATTCCACTCACTTTTGCAATAAACATTCCCAGTAACTTTAAGCTGCCCAGTCGTTCACCTGGTGTCTTGGCGTGCATCAAATCAAAGCACTCGGTCGTCACAAACAAGCTTGGATTGGCAATCGCGATCTGCACCACAACATTCCGTGCCATAAGCATCACGCTTTGCGAAACGTTGGCGATCCCCGCCAAAGCCCCCGGAATTGAATTCGCTGTGCTTTGCAAAGTTGGTGTACTCTGACCACTCGTGGATCCTTGAGTAGGTGCCGGTGGTTGCCCCCAGAGTCCGGTCATTCCAACCATCATACGAATGATCTGCTGGCCGTTCATATGAGGCTCAAGGGTCGAAAAAGCCCGACCGATCAGCTCCATAGCAGCAAGCCTGTACGTGTTTCGGGTATCTTCACGAATGACCAGCTCCAGCGATTGAGCTAAGTCACGCAATAGTCTTGTAGCCCTTCATTAGCAACACAAGCAATTATTTAAAGTCCACAAAACTCACCGTGACTCGAATAATGTGGGTTGCTCTGAAGAGATGATTCCAAGGATCACAGCTGTCCGCATATGCGTTTTCACAATGGGAGTTCCGAGGTTGCGGGCAATAGTTGGCACTAAACCGTGCAAAATGAGCAAAATAAGTTCTAAAGTGAGAAGCGTACGCATACAGTGTGGCTTCCAGTATTCCAAAACAGTGTTCTTGTCTTGAAGAGGCATCTTCAGGAGCGCAGAACTAAACATACTTCTAGAGGCTTGCTGAATGTCGACTATTGTGGCTGTTAGAATTTACTTCTCATATGCGAAAACTAATATACCCATCGGATCTTGCCAGTATTTTGCCAGATACGAAAATGATGGCATTTTCATGGCTGGGCCAATGTGGTTTGGGAGCATCGCACCGTAATGAGTAATGATTGTGCTCGCTTCTTCTTCTAAGCCTGTACACCGCTCAGAAAAACAGGGCAAAAATTCTTTCCAAAACTAACCCGTCATCGAAAGCACAGCTCTTGACAGCGATAAGATTTTTAGAAGTCTGCTTGCCGTCAGTGTCGGCGAGATGGTCCATGTTCTCCGAGAAAGGTCGGCAGCAGGAGCCAAAATGGATAAGTATCCGCCCGCTCTGCAATCAAAAAATATGTAAGCAAGAGTTCCTTTACATTACCCGCAAATTACCCTCGAATGCAATATGCAACATGAGCCCCTGGTTTCGCAAGTCCAAGTCTTTCTTCGCAAACCCTATCTACTTCCTCATCCACCCCCCACGACATGAGCGCAGAATAAATGCTCTGGACGACGGTCGAGTCAGGAACTCCATCTTTCACATCTGATTTTCCACCTCCAGTCTCACTATTCTCCTTGCTTTTCGCTTTAAACCTCGCTCGAAGACGTACTGCAGCCATCACCGGTGCAAAAGGTGCGATTTTGGACGTTTGAGCAGGACTGGTAGACGTTGCAGGTGACTCATTGACGGTCGACATCCTGGATCGAACCTTGCTGACAATGGCATCGCCTGTAGTAGCCGAACGCGATCTCTTGGCCATGCCCCTCACCATATCAGTGAACGGCTGCAAACCAGCCACCACCGTACGTGTTGGGGAGCTTTCAGATGCTGCTGACGATCGTCTCTGCTCGCCTGGTAGATCGGAAACGCTGCGTCGACCGCGTGTAGCTGTTCTAGGAGTGTCTGGAGAGTGTTCATCCTCTTCTGAGACGTTACTGTAACCTCGCATGAAGGGGGTGTTTCGGGGTTGCAGCTCATTCGTGCTATTTCGAGGTGAAGCGGTTGGAGAAAGAATCTGTTGTCCTGAGTAAATGTCGCTGATCAGCCGCTTGACGTTGACCAAAGAGATTAGGAGAGGTGGGGGAGCTTTTCGATCAAATTAAATCAGCTTTCGCCGAACCATGTATTGGCAGTATGCTTTACCTGTCACCGCCGAATGTACAGGGAAGGCGGTCATGGTCCGTTTAATGTTCACTGCGTGGTACTCCAGTCCATATTCTCGAACACTATCGATACGTTGTCCAAAAGTTAATCAATCGACAATTCGCCCGGAATCGCTTACGTCAAATTAACATCCGCATCTGCAAGTATGTCTTGGGCAAGCTGACCAGATACCACTCGATCAAGGTGGCCAGTTCTCATCTTACACAATACTTGAGCATGAACACCATTGATCGGTAATCCTAGAACGAACCTGCCAAACGAAAATACTGGAATCCGCACAGCTCACAATAAAGTTCTCGTCCATTTTACGCCAGTGAATACCAACAATCGCGCTCGAATGCCCGCTAAACCGATAGATGCTGCGAATTCAAGGTTGATCAGCCCTGAGAACCTTAGGCGCAAAAATTATGGCATTACACTTGAAGATCTTCAATATCAACCAAGGCAATGGAGTGGTCCTTTGCTAACGACATCACTCTGTGGCGAACCTTGTGGCCAAACGAGATATCTGACGGAACAGGCATGAATCCAGTGACTGACTCGGTGTGAGAAACTAAGCTAGCGAGGAGCTCTCCTGTACTATAGGAAGATAAGAGAGTGTGCCAACGTGCAAAGCACCCGGCTTACACCAGGTTCCAGATCTTGGTGGAACAATCTGTGCTCCCGCTCAACAGCAGAATCTTCTCCTCGTCCAGAAGCTCATCTTCACTACCAGCAGTGACCATACCGGTTCCAATATCGGGAAACCTCCGAGAAGGGCGCTTCATGGTGACTTGAACAAAGTGCTCCAACGGGGAATAGAGGGCTGTAACCGCTCCAACATGACCGCGAAGGTGCAGCACAGTTCTACTTTCCAGCTCTTCGGGACCGAAGAAGAAAGGCGCGGACAGGAGTACTATCCGAATGTCACCGTTACCTGGGTTTACTCAGCAAGTGAGAACCATTTTAAATCAGAACATCATTTCATACTCAAGCCGATCGCCAGGTATTTCTCCATAACCAGCGTAGCAGCTGTCATGTCTATCCGATGCTTCTTCGTCACACCCCATATATCGGTAAAATTGAAATCTATAACCAACAAGTGAATCTGAATTCCGCTGGGTCACTCAAATCGACTCACCTCGATAGCTGTTGATCTTCAACCCGTGTTTCAAATCATCGCTTCCCTGCACTTTTCTCTCGTCCGTACTTGGGGACATGTGCTGAGCAGCAACCAGAGAGCTGTAGCAACCAACTGATGGTCCCAGTTGGGTCCCAAAAACGCTCGCCCAGTAGCTCCAGATCGTCATTTCCCCAGCTTTCGAAGACTCGATGTTATGAAACACAAGAAGATGCTGGGGAGGCTGAATCGGGATTCTTTGGTGGCGTGGAGTAACGGGTGGAGATGATCCGTGTGGTGAGGACGCTACAACAGTGGCAGGATCAGCTACGATCGGGCACACAGTCGGGTAAGCTCCGTTAGCCAAGTGGCATTCGGGGGTGTGTGCAAGGAGGGTCTGGAAACTGAACCGAATGTTTAAAAGTTTTAGTGTTAAAGAATTTCTCTTACTTCAAGTCATCCGAAGATAATGGGCCTTGTCCAATAACCATTCGCTCGACGTGGTAAGCACGTACACCGTCGCTGAACAGTACAACGTGACCTGCCGGAACATCAAGAACATTACTGAGTAGAATGTCTTTGGGACGGCCCAAAAAGTAGATATAAGAGGATCCGGTCTAATTTGATAACCATCAAGATGTTAACTATCGCAATACAACATTGAGCGAACCTGAGTCCAGAGGAGGATGGTTCTCGCAGACAGAAATTGTGCTCCAGACCATGATTGCGTTGCTGGTGATGGTATTGTACCAAGCACTGTGACATTTGGCTGGTAATGGTCAACAATCTGGCACAACGCGGAAATCAGACTCCATTAACAGGACATCAGCCAAATTTACCGTGCAGCCGAGTCGGTAAACAGCCATGGCCATCCTCCTGTCAAACCGATTGATTTCAACCAGAAATCCGGGTGTCTGGCTGATCATGTTTTGGGGTGATCCGAAGTTTAATTGGACGGAGACGACTACTTTGGAAGATCGGAGGTGGTAGCTTTCCACCATGGGCAGCATAAAGTTCTCCTCATCGAAATACGTAATCCAAAGCTTGCCATCCAAAGTCAGCGCGAGAATTCGATCCATCCCTTTGCTTTCTGGGAAATGCATGGATGAGAATCGTCCATGCAAATACACCGCTCGTAAACCTACCGGAAGGATGAAGAGACAACGACGAGATCCAGTCGTACACCGTTGTTTCATACGCAGTTTCAAGCGTCCCGACATCCAGAGCGCAAATCTTATTGGAATGGCCAGAGAGCAGAATATATCGCCCTGACGAGGTGATGTGCAAAGAGGTAGGGTGTCCAACGAACGCAGTCGAGTTCAACTGTAAGCATCGGCCATCGGCGATGTCCCACATCACCACCTCCCTGCAATCGAGATCGAAGACTGATCAACACATAAATTAACCTCATCGAAGGTGGTGCCATCTCAACAAACGCTCGTACCCATCGCTCGATGCAGATATTACGACATTGTCGGTCAGTGCCGGAGAATCGATTTCCACTCTCGCAAGTTTAATCACAGCAACCGCAGCCCGATGTCCCACCAAGTACACTTTTGGGGACAGCTACAGAAACGCACATAAGAAAGGAGAACCAATTCAGAATCCGAATTTTCTCCATACTTTTGTTGCGTTCTTTGAGTTTAAAGCAGCACCCGGACCTCCAGAAAAGTCGTAGATCCAGATGTGACCGTTTGTGAATCCAGCAACCACATTTCTCCCATCCTCCGAAACCGCCGTAGCCGTGACCCGAGCACCCGATGCGCATGGTACGTCCATCCAGCAAGCGAGTGGCAGCAGCAGAGACGTTGCGCTTGCCATTGGAATAATCTTCCAACAGTCCAATATTTTAGATGCCAATCTCGAGTGATTTCACACTGCCGGACGTGTTGCACCACTGGCAAGGACACTCGGGTTGGAGACGCTTCTGGAGGTGGATTGATCCTAATAAATTCGAGCAACCGACCCGACTTTCGCTGCCGCTCCAGTGTGCACAGCAATCAGACATGCTCTTCGCCGCAACTGCACATTCGGGCAGACAGCTATCAACAGCTCCGGCGTTAGGCACAAAGGGTGCTGTTCCAGCTGGATCATATCAGAATAATCGAAATTATCCTCCGCCATCAACTTCAGACGGAAGAATGGTCTCGGAAGACGGAGTGTGGCGATTGCGAACAAAGGGTGCAGAGCAAATCCGACCGAACGACGTTGATTCCGTGGATGGGCGGAAAGATCGATGGGCTGATGTGAAAAATCGACAAGGGATTAAAAGTGGATCGTATTTGATGAGCGCAGAATGGGGTAGACACGATGTTGAACGCCATCGAAGCGATACATACAAGAATGATTTTGGAGAGCGAGTGGAACAGTCTCAGTTCAGCAGTGGAATGTCTCCGAAAGGTGGATTACGAAACACGGAATTTAAGAATCGGCATCAACCGGTTATGATGACTCGGCTATACAACGGAGGAGCTCCGGGAACCGAGAAGATGCCGTATCGCGAGACAAAAGAAACCAGAGACCTTCACGAGGTCTCAACGAGAACGTAGATGCGGATAACTCGATTGTTGGGCACGCCAAAGCAGTCACCAGGTTTTCGAATCGAATCAAGGTTGGTGAATCGTTCAATGATTTTGAAATCCAAATGATTGTCGATATTTAGGACTACCAGATGAATGAGCGGGGGATTTGCGACAGTGTATCGAGCAACTAGCCTTCATTCGGAAACTCGTGGCCAACAAGTGGCTATCAAAATTGTGAGCTATCACACAGCAATGCCCCAAAAAGGAAGCTGATTACGTTTTTAGATGGAAAAAAGGCCATTCAAGCTGCCAATCTGATCCGGCGAGTGAGCAATGAAGTAACTATTCACTTCTCACTATCACACCATTCGATTCTGGGACTGTACACATACTTTGAAGATGCAACACACGTTTACCTAGTGACAGAGCTATGCATCAATGGGGAGCTATTCCAATACCTCTCCAAACGCGGAAGGCTAACGGAGCCAGAGGCTCGAAGCATCATGTTCCAAGTGGTGAAGGGCGTGGAATATTTGCATGGGTTCGGGATCATACACAGAGACTTGAAGCTCAACAACCTCCTCCTCACAGACCTTTTCGATGTGGTCAGTCGATTTTGACTCGAATTTGTTCATTGATCGCAGCTTAGAAAATTGCTGATTTTGGCCTCGCCGATGGCAGGGAAGGGAGCAAAAGACCATGTGTGGGACACCGAACTATATATCACCGTATGTTGCAAGTATACTCGCCGATTGAGCTCTTATCTGTATGCTTTACTAGGGAGAGATCGTAACGCGAAAACCGTATGGACTTGCTTCCGACCTCTGGTCTCTTGGTTACTGACAGGAAAGCCACCGTTTGAGGTAGAGCTAATTTTTTTTCACGAGAAATAACAGGACTGATAGTGTACTCACTTAGACGAATGCAGTGAAGAGAACTCTTGACAAGGTTTCCCAATTTGACTTTGAGCTACCGGACTACATTTCACCGGAAGCACGGGATCTAGTTTGCGTTTGTTGTATAAGGTCAGACCCGCCGTTGATGAATTACCAAAATTGTATTAATTTTTTGCCCAGGATCCAGAGAAACGTCCAAACGCTTCGCCCATCCTTTCACATCAATTTTTCTATTCAAGCCAGCCTGCCAAAGCCTTGACCCCCATCTACTTTCCTGTACCGTTCCCGAACTTTTCCCCACCTATGGAGCAAAACCTGGCATCTCCAAGAGAAGCCATCCCACCAACGAAAGTTGCTCCAACTCCACATCTTGAACCAGCCAACCATCGAAAAATGTGGATCCTATGACTCCATTTTCCACCATTCGCCTGAAGCCTTTAAAGCAAAGAACACGGCAGGGCAAAGTTGCTATATTGCAAACCGGCGACGTGCTTTTGGATTTGGAGGGTGAACCAGATCTGGTCGTGTCTTCTGGAGATAGCTCGCAAATGAAGCTTTATGACTGAGGGTTTGATCCAGAACACCAACCAGCGATTCGTCCTACACATGTGTATGGTCGGGATCACCTTCGAGCGAAACACCTCAAGAAGTATCGGTATGCAGCAAGGTCTGTTACTGTTAACCTTGTTCGTTCCAAGACCCCCAAGGTATGCAATGTCTGGATACAAGTCTCAACGATGTTAAGCAAACACACTCAATTCATTAGGTGGTATTTTATTCGCCACAAGCGAAATGAGTTCATATGAAGAACGATCCAAGACCGGATTTCGAAATGGTGTTCTACAGCGGAAAGAAGGTCATCCACAATTCTAGACAAACATGCTTGAGATCAAGCTAAGGACGCGGGTGGACCACAAGCGACTCACGCAATCGACTTGTCACAACATCCAGATAATATTGCTTCTGCGCTCCCGCCACATCTGGTTCCGAGCAATACCAACATCACTTCAACGACAACATTGACCGCGCACACGCACTCCACCACCGTGACAACAATCGCACCGTCTCCGCCAAAATCGGTTATCCGACCCGCGTCAGTGATCTCCACCACTGCGTCCATGGCGACGACGAATGCGCTGCAGCCAGACGATTGCCGTTTTCTCGGGGGCGTCGGCTGGTGCGTCAAGAACTCGGACGGTCGGTACTCTTTGTTCTTCATGGACGGTGTGCAGCTGAACGTCGAGGCGAGGTTGCAGACGGTTGTGTGGGTTTCGCAAAAGGAGAACCCGATGGACGTAGAGGCGGAGCGGAGGTTTAAGATTGACAAAGCGCTTCCGGAGTATGCGAAGGAGAAGCTGGCGCATTTGCCTAGGTCCTCAAGCTTTTCGCCCTGCAGAAAGCTGAATCGTAAAGGTTTCTTGTCTCATGTCGCCCCCGGATACTTTCATGTTCTCTTCTCCCATTACCTTAATTTTCCTTCTTGGTTCAGTCCATTGGATGCCGCCGGAACGGATGTTTGTGCATTTGATATTTCTTGGTCCATTATTAGCCTTCACATTTCCTGTAGTCAAACCAGGCGCTTTTGACGGTGTCCGTAGATTGTTTCTTAGAGTAGTTGATAGCTTTATTTTTTGTCACATGCAGTATCGTTTGCAGCTTGCTTTTGCTTCTTCCTTCACTCACAGGAATGCTAAAACTGATTTGACGAAAAATTTTAAGTGTTCATTTCCACACGATGGGCCTGACAGCTCGTACGTAAAGCGATGGGTCGGCAAGAATTTGGTCTGATCAGAGACCCATCGATCGGTCTATTTGCCGCCAATGGACTGGTACCGATGACCTTGTTTCCTATTCTTCACGAGTAGAAAACCCAACCTCCTCGCTGTGATCCTCTACAAACGACTCCGCAAGATCGATGCCGAATGCATCGCAAGCGTATCAGCACCAAACGGCAAGCCCAAAACGTGCTCGTGTTGGTATCAGCTCAACCACCGTGGGTACTGCACTTTCTGCCGAAGGACGACATTATCGGTATCGGCGATCAAGAAGGCCCTCGGGTTTGCGGTACTCATTTCGCAGTGTGCGAGGACGTCAACGGTTTGAAACTTCCTCGGAAAGGAAGCGCAAGAGCTCTTTCAGCCACAGTTCCGAATTGGTGATTTAGATCTCGGACTACGGTACGTAAAAACACGGTGGTTACTAGAGAACAAGAGCGTTTCATGCATGCTGGATGACTTTATAGCTTGGTGCATGCTCGACGACGATGACTTTGTCAATTCGATACAGCTTCAAGCTGTCAGCGATGCATTATTCTTCGAAGAGAACATTAAATTTGGGCTTACAAGTGGAAACAACTTCAACCCAATTGTTAAAAGACAATCACGTGCTGTGCCACACATGAAATGGCTACAAACCTTAGGAACCGAAAAGTGCTGGAGGAGCTGCTGTCGAAGGACGAGAGCAAAGTGCTGGACGAAGAAGGTATGATTGTATTAATAAGAGTTTGCTGTTCTCAGCTCAAGCGAACAGAGCAAGAGCTGGTCATTCAGTCTATCAAGAATGAGAACGAAAGCAGCAATTACTTTATCAAGGTGCGGTGGGTGTCCTGCAGTCGAAGAGCGAAGCAACTAATTTGATCATGATAGTCCTCGTTGATGATCCTGAACTGTGCGCTCATAGCTGGGTACGGAGTTGTTGGTTATCGATATTCTTAACTCAAAACCTCGTGAAGGTTTCTTTACGCTTTCATATTCACCCTTCCTTCCGACCGACACTCCAACAATTCGAATGGGGCAACCACCAGAGCTTCGTCCCTCTGCTCCATAATCGCACTATTCCTCAGCCTGGTTATGCTTTACGATGGCGAAGCTACTTCGAAAGACCTTAGCACCGTTGAAAAATATCTGTCCACAATACGCGTGAGGCTAGAGCAAGGGATCGGGATTCGCATGGATAGAATTCATACGTGGGTGCTTGCGAGTGCGGTGTTCTTGAGCCTCGTCCCGCCAGCACTGCACATTGCGTTCAAATCGCACATTGTGATACCTGAGTTGATCATATGGGTCGTGCCGTCGTTTTTGGTGGCACTAGCAAAGTTTGTGGTTCAATCAATGAACCAGATCAAAGAAGGTGTCGCTCAACTGGAAGGGTTCCGGTACAAACAGAAAGGTGCTTGACGAGAATTTCTCAATATTTATAAACTCAAAAATTCCAGTATTTCTGGTCACGCTGTTTACACGTGATCGCGGCGCGTTTCGTTTCCCCGCCCAAAAAGACTTTCGGCCTGATCTGGCAGCGAGATCACAGCGACGGCTAGCGGTGCACAGGGATACCCACCCCTTATTTCTGCGCATAGAGATTCTTCTGGAAGGCTGGAAATTGCTTTGCTGCTCGCACTAACCGTTCAGCTACTGTTTCAATTTGCAATTGTTTGCAACGCAAAGAGTCGCTTACAACAACTCTTTGGACTTCATTACTACCGCTGCACCTGCTTTAGTTTCTTGTTCTTGTCATTTGCAATATTCAGGGGACAGGCAAAGTCACACATCGTCGTTTTGGTAATTCGCTGTTATTGGCAATTCGTAAAGTTCTTACTCTTCGCCAATCAACCTGTTTTTAGCTACATCATAAACAAAAGATCGACTATAGATAGAGTGGGAGCAATTTGGGTAGGTAGAGAGCCCGGAATTGCTGCCATTTCCTATTTTTATCCACTCTCGTTCCTTTTTGCTTGTCACTTATCAAAGCATTGAAATCTCACTACTTAGGCTAGTTCATTGAAAAGGGTTTTCGCGAAGAATGAGTCAAGGACCTACAATATCAACTCGACGGGGAACGATGCAGCAGCAGGGTTTAACTACCCCTGTTACACCTTCCTTCAATAATGCATCCAATGAAGCTTTCAAGGGCGAAGCAGATGTCAATCGAATCGTGCATAAGGGAGAAGGAAGGACCGGCGATCAGTTCTGCAACAATCTTACCAAACTATTACAAAGCCGCACAAACGCCCTGAGCCCAACAACACCCCGAGTAGAGCCCACCGAGTACTCAGGAGATTCTTCACCTGAGAAGAGCAAAGATCATGGTACATCTGCTGATAACAACGACCTAGAGAAGCAAAGATCAGAGTCTTCTTCGTCGCTGATGAACGTTCTTCAAGCAGCTCAGATACTCGCCGCCGCATCAGCAGCACCGTCGCTTCGCTTGCCTCCCGCCAACCGTAACCAAGGGACCACAAAGAAGCCGGGTCAACTTGGAACCGGAACTCCTCCTCTCCAGTCAATTGTAAACGAAGAGATCACTGACTATTATCAGCTCCTCAGAAATGGACAGATCACTGCCTCTATTGTTCGCCAAGTGTTCCAGACGGTCACAGTTCCACTTGATCTTGATCCAACCAGTCCTTTTGCTGTCTCTCAACACACAACCGGAGCAAACTACGCTCAACCGGCCAATGTCTTTGTTCGATTCCAAAACCTCTCACAACGCTATGGCGAGAACTTTGAGACGCTCTATGCAGAACTTCAGAATCGGAGGTCGACCCTCGGAATCGGAAAACCAATCTGGGAGAAGTTGGCCCGACGAGAGTATGTTGACTTAGCTCAGTTCCATCCGGACAGGTTGTTGCTCGGGTCCAACCAACCAAACACTGTCCCAGATTCAGTGGATGCTAGCGCTTCTGCAGCTTCTCAGTCGGCTTTTCCAATGACCGCGGGGATTGCTGGGCCAACTCGGTCTTCCGCGTCGCAGGTGCCACGAGAGCTTCGAACCTACCCTGGATGGGCTCGCGCATGGAACCGATACACTCAAGCTCGAACTACGCTATTCGCTGACGACCTCGCGCAACTTCGAAAGTACCAAGAGCTCATCCTCGGGTGGGCGGAGCAGTTCCAGTGGACTGCTATTTTGCGCTTCGATGCGGCTAGAAGAGGCTATCATGCTTCTGATCCTCGGGACTTGCTGACGACAGACGTACCTGCTATCCGAATGTCCTATCTTGGAACTCCGGATGTTCGCTTAAAGGTTGACGGTGCAGAAGACGACCTTGGCACGGCCAACCAGTGGCGGCCTCCTTTAACAGCAGCGAATCAGCAGCAAGTTGGAGCACAGCAGGCTACGGGTCACCCGCAAAGTCAGCAAATTGGAGCGTATGGGCAGCAACAGCCTCAGTCAGCCGTCGTGTCAGCAGCCCAGGCTTCTGTCCAGAACCAGTTCGATGCTTCTGGCCAGCAGCAGATGCAGCGACCGTTTAACCCCCAGCAGCAGTTCCAACAACAGGTGGGAGGCTTTCAGAACGGCATGCAGCAAGCTGTGCCCCAAACTCCAGTTGGGCAGCCGAGCATCGCGGGTCGTCCGGTGAACAACTTCTCCAACTTTGGGCAACAATCAAACCTGCCGCCGTTGCCTCCAAACTTAAACCACGCCCTCGTTCCTCCCGTTCCGGCTCACGTGCAGCAAGCCCTCAGCCAGCAGCAGCAATTTGGCGCGACGAACCCGAACGTCCCCAGATCCGGAGGTCCTCTACGCATCACGACCAGCAACGGGCAGACCAAGGATATCCAAGTGTGTGGAGAGTTTAATGCTCGACGTGGTTGCACTCGAAAGCACTGTGTGTATTTACATCAATGCACAGGCTGCGGGAACCCCGATCACGGCCGGGTCAACTGCCCTCGCAACGGGCCGCGTTCTGCACCTCACTCGGTGAACCCTTACCCGATCCCGATGGTCCGCCCCATGGTGAACCCGAGCGGACCGGCGAACAACATGATGAACAACCAGATGTTCCCACAGCAAATGCAGAACCAGCAAGGTCAGCTTCCGATGCAACAGCAGCAAGGGTATGTTGGTCAGCAGCAGCAGCAGCCCGGCCAGATGATGCAACCGCAACAGGGCTTCAACAATGCGAATCAGGGAATGCAGCAAAACTTTGGCGCTCAGAATGGACAGCAGCAGCAGCTCCAGAACGGAATACTGCAGCAGTCGGATCCACAGCAACAGCAATTCTTCCAAGGGATGCAGCCGTCCCAGCAACCTGGGCAGGGAGGATTCCAACAGCAACAGCCGGGTGCTCAACCGAATCACACCCAGCCCTTTTACCAAGGATACCAGGGCCAGCAGCAGCCGCTCCAGCAACAAGCTGCACAACAGCAGCCTCAGCCGCAACAACAGGTGCAGCAATTCGGTTCTCAGTCGCAACAAAAGCTGTCCCCTCAGGTCCAGCTCGCACAGGCCGGATATGCACCGCAGCAGCCACAAACGTCCATGTACGGATCAGGCGCGCCAGGTCCGAGCAGCGCGTACCCGAACGTCGGATTTGTGGGAACGACATCGGTCGCGCAGCAAGCTCAAAATTTCCAGGCTTTGGATGCTCAGAGCAAATTGCCCTCGCAGTCGCAGCAGGCAGCGAACCAGCAGAAGGGGCAGGGTGAGCCGTCGCCGCGTTTGGCGAACCAAGTGCAGCATGGTGCTGGTGGTGGTGCGTCGCAGCAAAACGCACCATCGCAGGGCAACGAGAGTGTGTGGAGGTTGCTGCAACAGCAGTGAAAACTAGATCTCGATATGAAAGATCTGGCACGGTAAGACTCAAAGTGAGCTCCGGTTTGCAATCGCTGACTTTGACTGCAGAGGTTCCCCGAACCGGGATAATATTCGCTCTTTTCCTTTTTCTCTCCGATTACACTTCAAAATAATCTTCGACGTGGATATACATGGCTATGTTCGTTATGAGGGGTACTTTTCTCTTTTCAGCGTGTGGCTACTCGATCGCAGTCGCAGCGTAGTGGAGACGAATCGAACTTGTGTGCACAAACCTTGCGTGGTTACAACAATACCAACCTGCCAACACGCAATCCCCCCGATTCTTTCCATCTTCCAAACGCCATATTGCATGGTAGTGTGTTTCTTTACTACATTTGGATAGGCTCGCTACTAAATTATTGAGATATTTGTTTTGAGTGTTTGGCAGAGAGTGAGAGTGTGTCGATCGACTTTGGAACCCTTAGGACTGTCACCTCCACTATCCTGACGTTGTTCTATTTTTTGTTTTTCGAACCCCTACTTTTTGCCGACAACATTTTTGCGAAATTTTTCTTTTTGTTTTCAAGATCAAACTATGTTTCCATCACTGTTACGTTTGGAGTTGACACTGTGCGAGGTTTTGTTTTCACTTGGCCCCAATGTAGAGCCTCGTTAGCCCTTCTCACTTGCTGTGATACGAAACAAGACACTAAGATTCATTTTTGCAACAAAGTTGTGCAACGCTCGCATGCAAATGGGAAGCATAGCTAAATCCAAACCTAAGTACGATACTTGGATACTTCTTAAACTTAAAACGTTTTCTCACGATTCATATCATCAGAAATTGAAACAAACTTAACACCAACAACCAAGAGGCTCTCAAGATGTTCTTATAGAAGTTCCGTTTCCAGAATGAAGGTGGTCCGAGTGCGTTATAGCAAATGTTCCCAACAACGTGAACGCGAATGACTGCACTGGCGCTGTAGTCGGGAGTTCGTCCGTATCGCTCTCTTTAGCCCCCCCAACCAATGATTTTACATGTGCCAATCTGCCCTTGGTGCTGAAGTGTTGATAACAAGGCAAGACGCTGGGAAATGGGTGGAATTTGATGTGATGATAATCATTTTTGAGCCATTGTATTATACTGTGCTCAGGAAATAAATTACATGCACTGGGCTCGCGGAGCCGAAGATAAAGAAAGGGAGAGCACAGGTATGACCGAATTTGAACAGACCGCCTCCATGCCAAACATCGACTACGAAAGCGCCGATCCAAACGCACAAATTGAGTAATGACAATTCAGCCTCAAATCCTGATCGCAGGAATAGGGTCCGCCTGGAGAAAGGAGGGACAAAGTTTGTCAACATTCCAGAAATCCGCCACGTTTAGTTTGCCCGAGCACGTACACGAACAGAGGGCCAATCAATCGCATCATCCTTTTCCTCGTCAATCTCGCCGATAATCGCTCTGTCAGAAGGGGAGATCAATGATTTTTGTCTCGTTGCGTCCATACTTTTAGAATCGTTTTACATTGTGTCACCTCGAACGACATGGAGACCCTGTGGGATCTCACGGAACGAGTCGGTCGAGAAGGCGCGCTCTGAAGCTTTCGAGAGGATCAAGTTGGTCTGTGCGTCGAAACCCTTCAGGATGCCCTGTGAGCGAAACGTGAGTCGTAAAAACAGTTGCATTTGGAAAACGTGTTGTTATGTTCCGTACCACGACCACCCTGCCATCCGTGGTGACGAGCAAGACCTTCTCTAGTACGCAAGATTACTTTGCTGTAACTTTCAACTTTCTTTCTTCCTACTGTTCCTCAGGTCATCCATGCTGATCACAAGCCACTCGCTGCCCGAACATGCCCAAATTCGCAGTGGGTCGCACACCTACGAATGCGGCCAAGGTATGGATGGACACTTATGCTGATCATTGGTACCAGCGAACGGGTGTGAGGACTCTGTACGTCGTGTGTCCAGAACGACCCGTCGCGCCGCCTCGCGTTGCCCCTCCAGCAACCGCGGATGTGTCGAAGGGGAAGAGAAGAGGTGCAGCTTCCACCGCAAAGGGACCGATGAACCCTGCGTACCGGGAAGCATTGAAGGTGTTGGAGGCGAAACAGGGGGCGATCAAGTCGCGGATCGCGGAGCTCAAGAAGAGAGGCGGGGACGCTACAAAGAAGACGGAGCTGGAGGTCGAGTTTCAGTATTCGCTTTTGGACACGCACAAAGCCTTCCAAAAAGGGCGAGGTATTCTTGAGGAGCAAAGGTTTTGCGAAGTGGGTTAGTCCATCTCTAAAATTGAAGGCGTGACCCCTGTGTATGCGAAAATGCATGAGGAGCGGTTCAGATCTTATGTGATCCCGCAGCTATTGGAAGAAGCGACGGAAGCTGGTGTGGTCGGGGATGCGATCCTGCACAGGATTGTGCCAGAAGTGAACTTGGAGGTGAACTTTTTCAAACACGAGGTGGTTGCGTCCAACTGGACACGCAACACCACCAAACTGGGGGTGTAGATGTAATGTTCTAATTTTTCAGACACTACACTCACCTGAGATTGTGATCACAACGAATGATGAATCGACACCATCCTTTACCTTGATGCTCGTTGATCTCGGTACGTGCAAACCGAGAGTCCCCTCTACAAATAATTGACCGATTTTGGTTTGCAAATGACAAGACCGTCCGAATGAAGAACGAAAGCAATACGAAGAGTGGTGCCATTGGATGATGCAATTGTTTGATGATGATGGGGTTTGCTGACAGAGTGATGACCAAAGACTATTTTCACAGTACCGACATTCCAGTCACCCAGCGGCTTGTGATTCCGAGCAAGAAGTCTCCCTACGTTGATATGACAAAGATCCCTGTCTTAGATCGATCGCTGAACACATCTGGGTACTTCCCGCCACCACCAGTGGAAGTTTCTGAGCCTGTCCCAGGCAACACAGTCCTTCCGTACGTGCCGCTCCACCCGGCCTACTCTGACCAAAACATGTGCACCGATATGTGCTCTACATGATCGAGCAAAAAGGTGCGGGCATGGAAATACCTGAGGAGCTCAAAGCTTTGGAGCACAGCTCGAAGGATTCGATCGTTGGAAGTGCACGGGAATCGTTCTCACCTGCATTCAAATTCTTGACATCGAGGGGACTGGAGCTGAAGGGCTACGGGTTCTTGCGATCGACATGGAACATCTACACATCCAGGCACTGGGTGGCGGGTTCACTCTCTTTTGTCAAGGTTTTTGTTCAACTCTGCCTTTCAGGTGTTCATGAACCGGTGTACGGCCGCCCTGGTCAATCCAAAACCCAAAAGGCGTTCCGAATCCAGTCAGCGCAGGAGGTTTTGCAGCGCAGCCCTGTTCCTGTTGTGCTCGGAGGGCTTGGATCCAAAGACCGGTTCGCGTCGACCGCACCGGGACTTCCAACGATGGAGGATCCGAACCCAGGAGCGCTCACTTCATTTCATACCTTAACCGTGGTGTGAACCCGCCGCCTTCAATCCGACCACTTCCGACATTGCGTGGGAAAGATGTGCAAAAGCTGCCCGAAACCCCACCCTGATGGTGACGCAGCGCTCGCATGGCAACGAAACGTGACAGGGAAAACACCGGGCATCACAGCAGTGGCCGCTGCAGCAAATGTGAGAACGCGGGAACGGATTGGAGCCGTTGCACCATTTTTGGGACCGGCGGGAGAGGATGGAGGAGAGAAGCAAGGGGAGATACAAATCACGAATGCGAAGACGTGGGTTCCCCAAGTGCAACCCCGCGGCAACGGGAGATCACGCTTCCAGAACGTTTGATGAGTTTTTCAGGAAAGACGTTTCCAAATTAATTTTCAAGCATTCCTCAAAGCATGTGATACACACGTGCAGCGGCAACGGCCTGTCACGTGCCTCACACCTGCTTAACGGAACACAAATTTTGGTGCCAGAACACTCGCTGGCCATCGATGGGCACACGGCTACGGCAGCGCATGCGGACCGCTGTCTTCGGCATGCTTCTGCTCTCGCTCGCACTTCCTGCATACGCTCGACCAAATCCACAAAACGGCCCCGAAGGCTACGATGGCGGCGTGAAGCTCGAAATGTTTACCGTCGACCATCCAGAGACATCGCAGCTGACGCTTTCTCGAACAGACGGAGTCGACCCTGCAGCGGCATACCAGGTGCTCGGGCAAAACATTCACTGGAAGTCGGTGGTTGACGCGGACGGCACGACGCTGATGGTACCATCTGAAAAAGATTACCGACTCGTTGAAGCGACGAGCGCAAAGCTTAGAACGAATGCGAAGGTGGTTGCGTCGCAGGCTTTCAACATCACAACACGCTGCGGGTGGGAATTGCATGATCAGTACAAAAACCCAGAATATTGACTCGTTTGTTTCAGCGTGACAGATGCACAAGCGTCATCGCTTCAGGGTATCCCAACAGCAGCGGAGCTATGCAAATACATTACTGCAGCTATCACCCGCGCGAGTACCCGCTTGATGAGCGCAGTAAACATCTACAGCACCATCAACGTTGACGTGAACATCACCTCCGTCGGCACATTCAACAACGTTCTGGGTTCCGCCGGACCCGCATCCTACTTCCGTGCAGGTCGTGGCACCAACCCCTCGGCCTTCTACCTCTACCCACAAGCGCTCGTAAAACAGCTCCGCACAAGCATCTCCAATATCCAATACTCTCCAGCAGACATCGTCGCCGTCTTCTACATCGACAAGAGATGGTGGTTCCCCGAGCTCGGCCGCACCATCGCCGCAACCGAGAACGATTTCGAAGGTGTCGCGTTGCACGAGCTAACCCACGGACTCGGCATGGTCTCGCGCTTCATCACCATCTCCGAGATCGTCGACTCATCTCTCCTCACTGCAGAAACGCAAAAACTTCTCCTCCCGCCCGTGATCACATCCACCCCGCAAGGCGACGTCGTCCCCTCCCTCCAATCCTGGCAACCCCTCGCCGTCTTCGACTCCCACCTCTTCGTAGCCTCCAACAACCGCTCCCTCGCAGACTACGCCCGCTCCATCGCAGTCAACTTCCCCATCGCAACCTCCCGCAGCACGCCGCAGTCCTTTTACGGCGATCTCGTTTCCGCCGTCGGGCAGGACGCCTTCGCGGCCATGAAGGCGCTCTACTCGCTCGCGACTACCCCGGGAGCGGTAAAATTCGCAAATGCGAGCACAGACCCGTCGTCCTACGTCGTCTCGACGACCAACCCCTTTGAGAAGGGGAGCAACCTCCACCACGTCGACAGCTCGTACGACTCCACCCAGGACTTTTTGATGACTCCCACGGTGAAATACGCGGGCTCGACGCTGACGGATCTTGTCAATTCGAGGTTCGGCAACGCGCTGGCAAGTTTCACGGGTGGTGGGGGCACAAATGCGTCGTTCGCGCCGATCGGGCCGGCTGTGTCGTTGGTGTTGGAGTCGATCGGGTGGCCGACGGCGAGGAGCCCGGATCCCATCCTGATCGTGTTGCCTGTGGTGTCGACGGGTCCAGGTGGGACGGCCACGGTAGGTGCAGGTGGTGGAGGACCGTATCCTTCGGGGGCCGTGTCGGGATCGACGATTGCAAAGGGGACAATCAACGCGGCGCTGAGTCGATCGAGCGTTGATTGGCTCACTGTTGGGACGATGGCGGCCGCGGCTGTCATTTCAATGCTTGCCACGATGGGTCCATGACATCCACCTTCTTTTGCTTGTTTTTGTATCGTCGATAATTTTTTTTTGGCTGTAGCTTCTTGGATTTATTTCTTTGAGTTCAAATCCGCATGCTCTTGTGTGACATTATTTAGCTGGACACTGCCTTCCTTTTCTTTCCCTTTTTCTCTCGTCAATGAAACAAATGTTGGCAAAAGTTTTGTGGTGTTTCTTCAGAATACGACCCCACCACATCGGACGAGGTCCAATTTTTTGTAGCATGATCGTTGTTCCGTTGTGTAGTCAAGATGTTTTGGTTCTTCACTTCGTTCTACCACCCTTTGTCATACACACATCAGATATATTTCTCAACACAAAAAATTCTGTTTGTATTGCGGAAAGCTATCTGGTCAAAAAATATCAAATCTAATAGACTTATGCCTGCGATTCTCGGATGTGCATTTGACACCGCATTGTCGCAAGTTTGGGAAAGCCTCCGGGCGAAGATTTTTGGTACACTAGGAGACAAAACGCTCTTCGGAGGCGGTGTCGTCTTCATTACTCCAGTGGTCGCAAGACCAACAAAACTAATTACTTACTCGGAATCGAAATTATGGGACGTTTCCTTGTTGGGACGAGCGCTCCCTCGAGTTTGAGCAGTTTTTAAAGCCGTGGTCTGAGCTCCAACTCGTCTTTCCACGTCCCCGGCATCCTCAGAAAAGAATACTTGATTCTCACTTCCGAGGACCGATCGCCTTCCTCCATGGCATCAAGCATAAAATTTCCACACCTGGCCAATTAACAGTCTCTTAGAGTGCTTCAGCTTTGTCCATGCCAGCAGGGTCTGTGACAGGAGAAGACATTCAGTTATTTCATGGAGCTGAATGGTGGTTGCTCGAAAAAAGTCCTCCGTACGCTTACAATCCAGGGATGAAATCCCTACCTATTTGCTAAAGTTGCGCATACCTTTAGGGATTGTCTTTCTTGCACTCAGGCAAGCTGTCATTGTTCATCGAACTTGTTCTTGGTGGCAAGTGATTCCTGGGAATTCCACCTTGTGTGTCGTTGGCTGGTGTGGCCTTTGCTTTGAATCTAAAGAAACTTCTTTTCTTCAGAAAGTGTTCTATCACAGACACTCAATGAGGACAGTTCCCAAAACTTTTTACAAGCTAGAAGTTGACCAATCACATGGGGTTAACTATGGCGACACCACAAGGGAACGGCTCTGTGAACAAGAATGCATTGAAGACAATCCCGGCATTGAACGGATTTTCAAAAATCCAAGGTTGGACAAATCAGCTTTTGCTGACGAGATGGTCTTATGTGCAAGACAAGGCCAGTTCAATCAAATGACACACGGAGCACCACTGACCACTGAGAACACGCTCAACGTTGGTCATTTGAAGTTCCTGAAAATCTTATTTACTTTAGAAAATAGTATACCTTCACTTCAATACATCCCCTGTTATCCTATTTCAATCATGCTCGGCACACTTGGATCCCAACAAATCCCTCACTGTTGTCAAAGAATTGTGTCAAGCAAAGTGATCTTTTCAGATTCCTCTTATACCAGCCCCAGTGGTCCTAAGACTTGGTGTGTCCTCCTCTACCTCAGCACTCGGGAGCAACAGCATCTCGTCCAATGGTTCCAAAGATGGCTTTGAGATCTTCACCCCAACCCCGATCAATCATTCTTAGCTGCGGTATCCAAGCAGAACATCAAAAAGAGAAAACAATAAGAGCATTATGGGACTAACAATTTGGTGACTCGTGAGTAAGCCATGATGCTGATTCCTTTCACTAATGTCTTACAAAAAGTTGTGATTGTTGGACATGGGCGTTACTCTGTCATTGCTATCTTCCTCACTAGGTTCTGTCCAACTGTCATGGACCCTGAATGCTATCCTTCACATCCCAATAGTAAATGAGCACGTCAAGCAGTGTTTCAAACTCTATGTTTGGAGGGGGGTGTGGATCCTCTTCTGCTGGGGACCTATCCAAGTCATGCGGCCACCTTCATTTCATCATTGTTCTGCAAAGTGGGGTCTGTTGCATTGCCTCTCACTGACGCCAGTTCCAACCCCACTTGGGCTTTGGCCAAAGATGTTTGCAAAAATGATCTCCAATCATTGATCAGCAGTGATGCTATCATCTTGGTCGAAGGGCAGATTGATGAGTGGCTGTGCGGATGCAACAGACTTGGGTGGCGACAGGCTCACTGTCATATTGAGTGTTGTCAAGTGGGTTTGATGGGACGAGAAAACCATTAGAGTATTACCGTGATGAAACTCGAATTTGGTTGAACCAGGATCCCTCTGGAACCATCCTACCTATGGTGCACGAGGCTTTGCTCAACAAGTTGTTGGATCCATTTCGGCTATGGAAATTGTCTAGTGTAACCTCAGAATTCAGATCTACTAGAATATGAACCAAAGATCCATTATTATTGGAACGATTTGTTAAAAACCAAGGGCTTCTCCTGGCAGCGGTAGGGCGTTTTTAGCTGTACTGTAGCTAGCACAACAGCTCCAGGTTCCGTCTCTTGGCCAAGTACCTGTTCTCCCAGGTGTGTGTATATGCCTAATACAGGCTGTACACTACACCCAAGCTGGTCAGGCAACCAGGGAATGCTGTGGTCAAAGACATTGGTCACATCAACTCCTATATTCAAGTGAACAGTGCGTGTGGGCATACCTGTGGTCAAAGACATTGGTCACATCAACTCAAAGGACCAAGCCACACCACATTCCCCACAAAATGCCACCATCACTCCACACAGAGCCTGCCAAACATGGAAATAAATACATGAAATACAAGTCCATAAATAAGAATGAAGAGGGATTGACAAAAAAAAACTTCTCAGGTCAAAGAGAAAAAAGACAACCCAAAGGATAACCCATATAGCAAACAGTCTGATATGCTAGTTTTTAACACGATTCCAAAACTCAAATGCTGTAGCAAACCAAACCCTAATTACTATTTGTTGTCATGCAAATCGAATCAAATCTGCTCTGCCAAAATTCAGGCTGAACAGATTTGGTGGGCGAAGGTATTTTTGCGCTGGCTCCCCGCACTACCACCGGCAGTGTTTCAGTTTCCTCCACATCCGGTCTCGCAGCGCAGCTGTTGACCCAGCACCTCCTCTACTCTCAGTTCTATCGAGTTTAGTCGAGATGGTTATTTACATCATTGGCTCAAGGCAAGTAGTGTCTGTTTATTTCAAAGCTCAATAGCAGTAGGTGCCATTTTTCGGAAATGCTGTTCCAGGCCATGGAGCCATACTAGGTTTGATAGCGTTGTTGTGGTTATTACATATCATTGACGTTATTGCGTTGATGGGATAATGCTGACATAAACAACATTGTTGAGCTAACGTTATAACGTCATAATGTCGTTAACTTGACAAGCTTTCGACACTCTTTTGGCAGCGTTTGATCTGCACTACACAGTGAAAGCGGAAAGGGGAAACCAGGATGTCCGATTTGTTTTGGAGACAAACATGCAATCCTCACACGTCTTCTACATTTCTACTTCTCCCAGAGCGAACTGCAACAGAGGGAGCCTCTTGTGGAGAAAGTGTGGGTTCTATTGACAGAAAGAACCACAACGTACAAGAACTGACCCTAGCTGACAAGCAAAATGCTTGTTACAACGGTTAGCTCCATAGTGGTAAAGTAGCCGGCATGTTCTGTTTTGGTGCAGTGGGACAATTGTTTGGGGCCAGCAGAACTGTCCGGGCTCTTGGAATGATTCCGAAATGAGTCTAACGTTCTTTGACCATATATTGGATGTACTCGATTCCATTACCAACCCAATTGGAAAGACTCTGCCAAGGTATGCCGTTGCAGCTGATACAGCCTTTCCGGTGATGGATATGTGTTCTGGAGTGAGAACACTGTTAAATCAAAGCGACCTGGAGCGTGCAAGGAGAGAGATGTTGCAACTTTGTCAACTTTGTCCAGATACACCAACTTTGCAACATTGAGGGTTTTTAGAACCGAATAATATCGTAGACACATACAGCAGGAAAACTAATATATGTCTCTATATTTTATATTATTAGAAGGTTTTGGAACTGTGCAAAGCGCAAATGCCGCGCAAATTGCCCGCCTATTTGAATTTGGTGTATCGCAAACCCTACGCAAATTTATGATAGCAGATCAAATTTGAGGTTTGGAACAGTTCCAGTTGTGGTGTTCAGGAATCCAGCTCAGCGAGGCAGGTGAGACGGCAGGGCTTTTCTTTCTGCGGCGTCGACGGGGAGAGCCCGAAGCGGGCGATGGTGCATGGCGATGAGTAGGACAGAAAGAAGTAGTTGGATCAGGAAAGTTTGGAGACATTTTGGAGGGAAATAAGTGGGCCAAAATAAACCATGGTAAACATGTACCATTTTTTGATGTTTTTAGTAGTGGATGAGTTCTCAGTTATGGACATTTGTACAGTCAAGTGAGCTACAGGAAAATACGAAATTATTCACTCCGTTTGATAATTATGCAAGTTTGGGATCTTGGTTCACCTTGATGGATGAAACTGAACATGCAAGTCCTCGCATTGGGTCTGTACTTGCGACAGTTAACGAGGGCTTCATTGATTGGTGTGCCTATTGTTTATCTCACTTTACCTGATCTGCAATAGCAGAAATACATTTTCGCAACAACAATGACAGCGAAAACCATCTTGCCGTCCTCGGAAAAAGATGTTCTGTGCAAAAGAAACCCATTTCGTTGTGTCAGGGACAGTGTCAGGGACAAAGGGTTTCCCGGGTATAGATTAGGCGCTGCAGATATAGTTGTCATGGTAACCTACAAACAGTGGGCCAACTTCACCGACGTTCTCAACTCCTTTTGAAAGGAAACTCCCATCCGAAGAAGGAATGCTTTCCGAACGGCAAGAGCAGGAGGCTGCCCAAAGTACAGATACGGTTATCGTATAGCCAATCCTTCCGATCTTTGCGGAGTGTTGGACAGATTGATATCAGATTGGGAAGACCTCGACAGAAGCAAAGCAGTGTTGCAAGGCATAGCTCAAGTATTCACATCATAGGCGACAAAATAGTCGTGCCGATCCCCAGAGAACAGGCAAAGGCGATCAACACCAGCGATGGGAGCCCAGAAAGAACATGAGCCAACGATCTTCCCGAAACGAAGCGGGGTAAAGATGAAACAGATAAATCTGGCATGCGTACATGCTGATCTTGCCGGTGAATTGCTTTTCCAATAAAGTAATACGACGGGTTGAAAGGCAAGCGTGCATACTTACATTCCAAGCGGTATTGAAGGGGCCAACTTGTGACCGATGAATATCCGTGTATTAGCAGAGATCTTTGCTGTCCTGAGTTCCTTGTGCTTGTGATGCTCCCATATTCCACAATGTCCTATTTTTCAATGACACCCACTTAACAATTTTGACACCCCCCACCAACCACGTCTCGTCCATCGAACTTAACACTCCCGTCCCCGCTCTCCCAAGTTATTCACGTATCATCAAAGACTATAGCAACTACCTGATGCTCGACTTGGACTCCCAAAAGTCCCTCCCCCGCCTGTCTGTCCTGCTCATCGGCCACTCCGCCGTCGGCAAATCGGATCTGATCTCAACCTTCCTCGCAAACCCGTACCCTCAACTTCAGCTCCCGTCCCGCTCCCTCTCCCGCAAACCCTCCTTCCTCCCCTCCTCCTCGTCCTCAATACGCAACCCGAGCACCACACGCCGCTCAACCCGTCGCAACCAGCCGCAACCCCGCCGGCACTCCATCTACACTCCGACCTTAGAAGACAGCCACTCGATCCAGTACACTTTCCACCCGTCGCCCTCTACCTCCCCTCAGTCTCCATCCGACTCCACAATACCGGCTTCGCAGAGGTTGTCGCTGAGGATAATCGATATCGGCGGCGCACCGGAACTGTCCTCGCTCCTGCCCTCCGCCATCGCAGCTTCAGAGGCCTTTGTGTTTGTGTTTGACCTCACAGACCGCACTTCGTTTGAAGGCATCCCTGCTCTGCACCGCAAAGTCCTCGACGCTACATCGAACAAGCAGCACAGCCCGTTCGTGTTGGTCGGGAACAAGGCGGACAAGGAGGGTCGGCAGGTTGATCGTGACAGCGGGGAAAGACTTGCGTCGTTGATGGGTGCTGCCGTGTACTTTGAGACGAGTGCGTATGATGCGGATGCTGTGGGCAGGGTGTTCCGAGCCGTCGTTGTGCACGGTATGTGCGCGGGACATGCGAACGCGAGCCCCGCCCTGCCAGGCCCGAAGCAATTCTCTTCCTCCTCCGGAATCTCTCGCCTCTCGCGCCGACCCACACTCTCCTCGTCCAATCCCCCGACGAGCGGCGACGACTCCGCAAGCCCGAAGCGATCGCCCGAGACCCCGATCGAAGACGACGCCGCGACGCTCCGCGCGTCCACGTCCTCCCCGCTCCTCCTCCGCACCCGCTCGTTCCTGAACCTCCTGATCCGCAAGCCGTCCGAGAGCAGCCTCCGCCCACGCGCCAGTTCGGACACGTGGTCCGACACGGGTTCGAACGCTTCGTCGTCAGTCACGCTCGTCGGGGCCCAGTCTGCGCGGTTCGAGGAGAGTAGTAGCGACGAGAGCGCGGACGAGAAAGTGGAGGACGACGATGACGATGATGGGGACGAAGGGATCCGTGCGGCGGCGGCGGAGATGGGGTTGGGACTTGGGCTGCAGTGGCCCGGCGCTGCTGCGGTGCTTGCGACGGGGAGGGCGTGATGTTTTGGAAGAGCGATTCCAGTTGAGATCGAGAGCCCTTGAAAGACTTTCGACTGAAGAAAACGGACGAGAAACGGCTCATATTTGTACAGCTATTTTACAGTAGGAGAACGAAAACGAGTGCGTTGGGCGCCCGCACAAACAACAAAAGACTCTGAACGGGCTCCAAGTATCGGCACCAACGAAAACGAAATTTCGAGAGGGCACAACCGGCGACATGATTCGAAGAAGTGGAAGCGTTTGATCATTTTTTTGCCGCAACGTTGCTTGCGAGTGTCGTCGCTACTGTTCATTTGAAGTGTTTTCATGTTTTTTTTTGTTTCGTGTTGTTTTATTCCACCAAAAACGCATTGCTCTCGTTGAGTTGGCAAGTGACTTTTGGTAAAATAACAAAAACAGTGTAATTGTACTTTCGTTTAATGAGAGCTAAAACTCGGTGCCGTGTAAGTTACACTTCATAGGCGAAATCTTCTTCGATGATCTTATCACCAACAGAAGTTACTGAATCATCATGTTCATCCTTTTGGACAGGCACATCAGTAATTACATTTTGTTTGCCGGCGAGATGGACAACATTACAGGGGAATTCTTGGAGTTGCATAATCCAACAATGTTATCTGGCATTAACTGGCTCAGGTTTCTTGAACAACCAGGTAATTGCGGAACTATCAGTTTTGAGTGTGAATTGTTTGTTAAATAAATACTTGCGAAACTTGTGTGTAGGGCATAAAAAATTGCTAACAATTCTCTTTCAACTGCAGAATATCGCTGTTCAGCATCGTTGAGTTTGCGGGAGATAGAAAACAGATAGGTCGTTCAACTTGCAAGATCAGCACCAACACCAACGAGGCTAGCATCTGTGTAAAGTGTGTATTCCTTGTTCAGGTTTGGATCAGCTAACTCATTGGTCCTAGGTTTGGGAACTACATGAGCAGGGATTGTCAATCGTGCATTTTGTGTTTTTTGCCTTTATAATTCCTTCCGCAAGGGATTTCTGGAACTCTTTCTTAACAAAATCGCAATGAGAATGTGCAAGGCGATAGGGCTTTGAATGGGAGGGTGATCTCCAGTATCAATGTCAAATTCCATTAGATCACTTTGTGCCAAATCTTCAAAATCTACACACATAATACCCTGGAGGATACATTTGCGTAGACCTGATAGATAGATCCCAACAACTTCAGCATCTGACAAGCGGCAGGTGCAGCGGGTGGTTTAGGAGGATAAGAACTTCCAGATTCGGTTTTTGTGCTACTTGAGCTGGATGTACTGGGGAGTAACGAAAGGATAGATCTATTCTGATTAACAACATAGTTGCTTATGGTATTTCATAGCGTTCATAGGCACGATCAAGACAGTCTAGTTCTAACTTCTTAGGTCCCTATAGTCCGTTGCATCAGCAGCACGGGAATACAGCCTGATCCACGTCTAACGATCACTCTTTCCACCCTAGGTAGTTCAGAGTCTTATCATGAGCCAGAATAAGGCCAATTACGCGCAGGACAGAAGCAGTATGAATGCGAAGTATATGCAGGATAGGAGCGGGATAGATGCGGTATAGGTGCGGTCGAATTAATTCATAAGGCCTTTGCTTCAACTATTACGGCGTAATCGAACACTGGTGGAAACAATACATCTCCGTTAATCGGATCACCCTCGGTGCTTGATTCCATTTCTATTTTTTGTTTTGATTTATCTTTAGATTGATATTTCATGGACTACTCTTCTAGTTTTAGTTTTCCTTTTCTCTATCAGACTTCAGTCTTTCTCCTTTTCTTTTTCAGTTTTCCTTTTCTCTATCAGACTTCAGTCTTTCTCCTTTTCTTTTTCAGTTGTGTGATCTAACTAATATTCATTTTTTGAAATCTCAACTGTCGCAACGATTGATCTGGTAAACTCTGAAATCTCCAAGCAGGGTCATTGAATCCTTGCGCGAGGTGTTTGATCACCGTATCATATTTGATAGCTTGACTTAATAGTGATACAACACCAATAGATAAGCCTCCGCCTCGTAAGCACTGCCACTCTCCACTGCCACCCACACTGTGCCACGTCCTCTTGTCTTCCGTCATTCTTCGATTCGCGCCGTGTTTGAATTCCTCGTCGTCGACTTTTAGAACTTTTAGAGCTTTTAGAACTTGCTCGTTTCTTCGCCATGGGCTCTTCAAAGCGTGCTCCCCCTCCGCGGGCAATCAATCCCTCGCTCAACAGATCTGACTTGAACTCTTCAAGCACCCAGTTCAACACAATGGGGTCGTCGCACTCTACCCTCTCCAACCAGGACATCCTCTCGCGTGCAAACAACAACAACAACAACAACAACGCTTCCCAGAACTCATGGGTCAAATCCCCGACCGACCCCAACGGCACAAACACCCGCGCAAGCATCCGCTACTCGGGCGACCTGGAGCTCAAACTCCCCTACGACAAGGACCCCCTCGAGCGCCCCTCAAACTCATTCAAAGAGGCGGACAAGTGGTTCAAAACCGCGGAAGCCAACGTCGAAGCTTCCCTCAACAATGGCTCTCTCGAGTTCCCCCCGCCTGCCTACTCGTCCAAAGACAACAAGCACTTTTCCATCTACTTTGACAACAACTCGGCGGACAACAAAAACATTATGGAGATGTGGTCCAAAAACCCCATGCCCGCCAACGGGGTCTCGCGTTCCGGAACCGTCAACTCAAACCTGCAGCACCTGGAATACGGAAACGGCACAACCTACACCTCCCGAGCCCCCCTGTACAAGCAATCCAGGTTCTACCTCGCCCTCCTGATCTTCCTCTCCGCAATCGCTGCGCTGTCCCTCCAAGCCAACATCAACATCCTCTTTGGCGGCAGCGTCATGCAAAACGGGAAATTCAACGGGTACCTCGTCCGCGCAAACATCTTTGTCTCCTCGCTCGTCGGCTCGTCGTGGCTCGCCCTCTTCTCGATGGTGTGGTACTACCTCAAACGTCCCTCGCTCCCCCGTCACCCCGCTTCTTTCTTGTTGCACTCCAAGCTCGCTCTGGTCGTCGCGGACGTCATGTGCCACGTTTTCGTGCTCTTTGCGGTCATTGCTACGACGTTTGATGTGGGCTTGTTCTTTAAGGGATGCACGGCCACAGCGACGAAATTGAACTTTAAGCAGACCTGGCCGTGCATGCAGGTGCAGTGGAGCGTTGGCTTGGCGGTCCTCAATGCGGTGCTCCTTGCGGTCGCGGTCGGAGTTAGAGTGTGGGAGATGAAGAGCGTCGGCGTGTTTAGGAAGCTCGCGCAGATTAGGAAGCCTGCTGGTGGTGGTGGTGCTGGGTTCAACAGGAGGGGTTGAAGATTGAGATGATGCAGAGAGGTGGAGGGGGACGGTCAAAAGAATTTTTGACTGCCTTTGACTGGCATCGTTTGCAAAGGTGTAAAGATTTTTGTGGTTTGAACGGGGATAACCTACACTTGATTGATACACATTCGGAATGTGCGGTTTTATTTTTGATGTTTCGTACAGCTTATCGTTTTCTAGACTAGTGTGCAGAGAGCAAAAAGGTGCAGCAGCGGTGTGATACACAATCTATATTTTCTTTGTTTTTATTTCTAAAACTGGTTCCTTTTTCTTGTTCGTTGCCTGCGATTCTGGATTTTGCTCTGCTGTGATTACGTGTGGGCTTTGGACATCTTGTTCGTAAAAAAAATAAGTGGCTGACAATGGACAAATTGGGACACAAAATCCCACTTGGAATGCACAGAAGTGTTTAAAATAAAGATAGCGCAGAAAAGGTGTTTAAACAAAGATTGCATTTAGTAGCAAATTGCTTCAAAAAAATAAATAGAAAAACACCGCGCAAGCAAATAAAGATACAAAAAGTAGATACCCCGCCCTTCATGCAATCGACTCGTACTCGTCGTTCCCGCGGTTGACGTAGATGACGTAGAAGGCGTGGATGACACCGGGCAGGAAGCCGAGCAGGGTCAGGAGGAGGTTGATGCAAAAGTCGGTGTCGCACCCGCGTTTGCTGCATTATTGCCCAAAACCAAAAAACATGTTCATGAACAAAAAATGCCACAGACAGAATAGGGGGGAAGCTTACAAGAAGACTCCGAGCGGGGGGATGAAGAATGCAATGACCTAAAATTGAGTGTAGTTTGAGTCCGTTGGGGTTCCAATTTTATTTTTTTGGTTGTGGTGGTACCATGCAGAGGACGTCGCCGAAGGTGAGTTCGGGCGAGCGCACGACGACGACGACGGGAGAGTTCACGGCCGCCGCGTGGACGGTCTGGACGAACGAGTTCGGTTCGGACATTTTTGTTTGGGAGGAGTGTGTTTTGGAAAGGTCACAGTCAGAGCTGTGTGCTAAAATTTAGCGGAGGGCTCGGTCAGTTGAGTGGTTCATTATTGGGGACAGAAAACTGACTTTGTAATTAAAAACGAACAAGGAGCATTCAAACCTCTCTCTCCCCGAAGAATCCTTGGGGCCAGCTTTCCAAGTTCCAAGCAAGATCAAGTTGAGAACGATTTTGAACGCGTTATGGGAGGGCTGAACCGCATGCCTAACGGATCATCTAACCATTGGAACAATTCCAAAACTCATATTTAAGACACCAAATTCAAAATGCGTGGGTGAACAGTCCAGGACAACTTTCAAGTATACTGTCAACGTTGGTGTCTCTGTTCACAGTAGCATTTATTGAAGTGTCGGTTTGCTAACTTTGACGACACTCTGTTGAATACGCCATGATATCATCTTGTAAACACATAATGTTGTCAACATTTAAGACATGAAAACGCATTTTGAAACATTATGGCTGAGTAGAGTGTTCCCAGAAAAGTTAGCCCATGAAAACGAACGTATCTGGTTGATTCCGGTTGTCCAAGCCCAGTGATCGAACAGCCGAATAATTGTTTTGAGCGGCAGCCATCGTATGTCTTTGATTGAACGGCAGTGGATTTTCAAGGCGTCGCACGCATTCGCTAATCAAACCCACACCACATTTGGCTGCCTGTCATATGCTTGTCAGCGCATTGTTGATGGAAGTCAACCCTGTAATTGTCTCTCTCAGTGCATGCTCCAGGTCACCTTGCTTTATTAAATGGTGTTCTCACTCCAGAACACATATCCATCACCTGAAAGGCTGTATCAGTGGCAGCAATGGCATATCCTGGCAAAGTCTTTCCATTTGGGTTGGTTTTGGGATCATATACATCCAATATATGATTGAAGAACGCTCAACATATTACGGAATCATGGCAGGGTTAGCCCGGACAGCTGTGCTATGTCGTAGTATGCATTTTGCTTGTCAGCTAGGTCGGTTCTTGTACGTCTTAGTCCTTTCTGTCAATGAAACCCCACACTTTCTCTACGAGAGGCTCCCTCTGTTGCAGTTCCCTCTGGGAGAAGTAGAAATGTAGAAGGCACGAGGATTGCAGGTTTATCTCCAAAATGAATCAGACGCCCTGCTTTCCCCTTTCCGCTTTTCACTTTTGTAGTGCAGATCTAAACGCTGCCAGAAGGGTGTCCAAGGTGTGTCAAGGCAGCCCAATGGACTTGATTTAATTTTTATTGCTTCCTGTACGATACAGAGTGTACCACAAACTCCCCAGCGGATCGACGAGACAATCCAATGTAAGATAATGATGTGAGTGAATAGAGCTGACAGTGATACTGTGGCTGCTGAATCATGAATGTCTCAGTGCACCCAAAAGCCTCGACCAGAAGTTTATCAGTAATGTATGTTCCCATGGTCATGGTTGGCATAGAAGAAGGCGTACAGGGAGGCAGAATCCACTTCCTCGAGGCTTGTATACACATGACAACCCCGATAGGATGGTCTACAGTGGGGTGATTTGGAAGCAGAACACAGTTGCAGAATAATCCAAACAAAGAAGCACACATAACCTGATTATTAAAGTTAAACGTGGTGTCACTCATGTATGGCTCGTACTGTCTAGAAACATGACAACATTGTCTACTACTCCACATAGAAATGACAACATTCCACCATACATTGGCTTGTCAAAACGTTGCCTACATACGCTTGTCAGCGTTGCACACAAGGATACGGTTCCAACTTCCTGTGGTCGGGCGTTAACCCTGCAATTAGTTTTATTTTCTCTTTGTAAAGTGGTTGAGTACCTCTATGCAGCAATGGCATGTCTGCAATCATTTGAGTCGTGTACATGCTCCGGCCAAGTGGTCATGAGTATGTGCACAATATATTATTCATGGGATAGTACTAGTTAGCAGTGCATGTCATGATCATTGAATGCTCTTGCAGCACATGTTTTTTCCACAGCCTCAGTGCCCCCACATGTTGTCACCACTCCGTTCAGAAGTTCATTAACATCTCAGAGCTGCCTTACTCCCGGTGATTTGTTTGTGTGTATTTGTGTATTCACAAGTTCCTGGTCTCTCTCCCCCCTGCACTGCCAACAGCATCATCCACAAATTGTGTGTATTTGTGTATTCACAAGTTCCTGGTCTCTCTCCCCCCTGCACTGCCAACAGCATCATCCACAAATACAAGGTGTGATCAAAAATAAAATAAAGTGAAAAAGAACTTTGTGTCTATAGCTCAATAAAAAACACTCTGTAAATAAAACAAATCTCACATCCGCAAAGAAAGCAACTCAAAAAGAATCGCTGTCATTCATCTCGACTGCAAACAAAAATCACGAAACCAAAAATTCGCAATATAAACATCAATATTTTCTTCTCATTTCTTTAAAATCAGCGCTCACCATCTAATGTGTCTTCATCAAATGATTCGGCGGCACAACCTTGTCCACCTTCCTAGCCTCTGTAGGCAGAACAGGGGCCTAAAACATCGTCAGGGGGAGGAGGAAGAGCAGGTACACTATCCTGACTAACATTGATGCTCTGGGTGACTTCCTGATTGGAAGCCTTGTGTTCGTACCATAAAGTCCAGATCTGGACAACGAGCCCAGCGAATTGTTGAGCAGCATCCATCCCTTGAGGTTACAGCATCAATCAGCTTCCACAGACTGCAGGTTGGAAATCTGAGCAACGATATTGTTCAATGAGGATAGTGAGTGACTCTTCAGGATATCTTCTGCTTATTCCGGGAGCAAAATATGAATCGACAGGACAGCAAAACAGACTCTGCGAACAAATTGGTTGCAGAACCATTGCAGCTCGCAGTCGTCGATGAAGGAGTCGCTCGCACAAGACTTGAGAACCAAGATTCTGCTGATCCCCACAAACACAAACTGGTTCAACCTTCAAACTGAGCAGCCAGAGAAGCCCATTGCCAAGTTCGAAATGGTGGCAACCTTTGCAGCTGACAACCAAACCCAGGTCTCAAGAGTTAGATTACCAAGACAAGCTTCCTGAAGAGTTCCTATGTGTAATTGAAAGTGCCCATTCGAACCCTTCTTGCAAATCTATTTGGTAAGTGTGCGCTGTTTTATTACCTCCTCATTCTCAATTTTACTCCAGTGGTTCAAGTGATAGGGGATCGCCGGTGTGCATAGAGAAGCTGCAAGCCATAACTATTCTGAGGAATTCATTGCAGCGGCTTTGAGTGAACAGCCCAAATCAGCTGTCCACCCTAACTAACCCTTGTCCAACTTGAAATAAATTGTGGTCAAGAGAATGCTGGACAGGATGATCAAGTCGAGGTGCGAGGGGACACTTCAATTGGTACAGAAGCACACATTAATTTGTTGCCACCTGATATGGCTGTGGAAAGTATCACTTCAGATGGAACTGATCAAGGAAGCTTGAATTTAACGAGGGACCTCTCCCAAATGCTCCTGTATCTATGCTTAAACGAATGATGCAGTGGACCAGGCGAAGGTTAACCAGCTTAGTCAGATCCGCGAGCGCACAAGGCACTCGTAAGGGACAAACTTTCATATGTAGACTGTTAAGCGCATCAAAGTGAACCCGGTTGGATGTTTTAAAAAAGTTGTCTTTGTTGAACCAATACAATGGAACTTCATTCAATTCTCCCTCTGCCACTTGTTATCCGAAAGAAATTTCATAATTCTCATTCCCCTTTTCCCCTCGCATTACCTACGTGCTGGAATAACGGAATACGAAGTCTGATAGCATTGCGGGTGTGCCCACAAGCGCGTTTATGCCCATTTAATGATAGAATAGCCTTCCTATATATGTCGTTTTCGATTGAATACAATTTGTCTTGTAAAAATAATAGAACATCCCGGTGTTTGGGTTTTTTAACAATCGGTCCGGAACAAGGCAAGGAAGTACATGTCCACAGGGGCGCCGCGGCGGCGAGAAACACATCGTTGATTGATGATCGGAGCAGCGTGAAGGTCTACGATTTGGGAAGGAAGGTTTAAGCTGCAATGCAGTGCGAAGGAAGTCAACCGAAGCGCAAAACAAAGCCTCCGGGGGCGGTCATGGCGGATGGGAGGGTTGAGGATAGGACGGAGAAGAGAGGGTCTACTGGGAGTTGCGATCATCAGGAGAGTGTGATCCGTTTGAGTATAATGTGGGTATGGGGCTCTGCGCGCCGGCGCATGTGAGGGCACTGGCAATTCAACACAACAGCAGTGGAGAACCGTTGTGGATCTTGGTGCTGTTGGTGTTATGAAATATGTTGCAAAGGGAAACGGGTTGGTGAATATTGGAAGTGGGTCATGGTGGGTTGGTGGGGTGGTAGTTGAGTCTGACAAATGAACTAAGGGTCGCATGAATATCACTCCATTGTTTTTTTTGTTGCTGTGGTTGAAATTGAACTTGTCTACATTGCATTTTAAAGATTCTTCCGTAAGTACATACAAATGTTTCTTGTATTAGCACGTACTCGGCACATGCGGCCGATTTCGCTATAATAGGCAAGTAGAAAGGAGTTTCATGGATGACTTCCTCGTCAAAATACGAAACTTTCGCCGCATCCAACGTCCGATTTTCGTTACAGCTGGAATGCGTGGCACTCGAACTGGGACGCCGTCAGACAACTCAGGTATGTTTGCCATTGTCGGAGGTTCCACGGTAACGTTGCTTGTAAGGTGCGCAAAATCGATTCTCTCACTGCATCAATGAAAGGACACAAACGATGAGACTCATGGATACGAAAGCGCCATCTAATGTTCGTACGTGTCAAAATGTGGGTTACCCAAGACGTTGATCTCCTCGATGAACTCCAAGATTAACGAAGAAGGTCTGTTTCATCATTTCAGAGCATGCAAAGCGGCGAACAACATAGAAACCTACACAGAAAGGAATTCACTGTTATGATGGATTCTTCATGACTCATTCTCTCCTCTCCAATGTCAACAAATGCTCGGATTACTGTCACGATCATCAAGATCTCTTTTTGGCGGAATGGGCCGATTCCGAGCTCACCTCCGTCATTTGGACCTGGCGGAGGAGCTATATCATTGCAAGCTCAGACGGATTTGATTTTCTTCACAGACAACAGTGCGGTTGTGCTTCATGGTGGCGACGGTGGAAATCGGATCCTGGACGTTGGGGTCGCGATGATCAGTGGTGGTAATTGTATCTTCCAAGAGCAGCCCGCTGTCAGCTCGGACAACATTGATCCCGTCCTCTCCGCCAATCAAGGAGATCTGTGCAGGTCCAAGTCTTGCTTGTGACTAAGCTTGCGGTTTCAGATGACTTTGAGGATCGAAAAGAGTATTGAGTGTGCTTTCCTAGGCGTTGTACACCTCTTCTTCGAACACATTGAGAGATTCGAGATTCTCCCACTCGTTAAGGTTGGGCTTGCCGACACTTGGTCCCGAAATTGAACACCAGTCTTTGTCCTGTGTTAAAGTCTCCCATCAAAGTGAAAACTTTTCTCGGTGATCGGTGTGAGTGAGTCGTTCATCTAGTGAGTGATTCACTTACTTCATAAACCCGTGGCTGGTGCTACGGGAATTGCGTTGCTGGGTGGGTGTGTGGATTGCTGTATTGCTGGAGGGCTGCTCAACTCTGCTGCTTGCTGCTTGCCGGGTGGGATACGGGACGTTGAGACATTGAGACTTGGCAGTTCTTGATTAAAGAAGAAGGCGCTGGGCGATTTTGTATTTGGTTGAGTTGGTCGGCATTTTAGATACCTGTACGTACTGTTGCAGATCTGCGTGCTTGTAACTGAATAGTACCTCGCTCTCACATCCTCGGATTTGCTGTTTCTAGTGCTTTTCAAGCTATCTCTCGCAAAATGCTGCTGCTCAACGACAAGGGCAGGATCACCCACCTGTCGCTGCTGATCGTCGGCTCCCAATCCGTCGGAAAGTCCACCCTCATCGAAGCTTTCCTCTCCTCCTATCCGCAGCAGCTCAACAACCAACAATCTACCTCCCCAGCTTCTGCCGCTCCCTCGCTGCAATCATCTGCTTCTCAGACTTTTGGAATCCCCAGAAAACAATCAAAGCCCACCATGAGCGAAAAAAGTCAGCAACAGCAACAACAGCAACTCTACACCTACGGCAACCCGTCCTCTCCATCGAATCCCTGGCTGGGTCCGTACGCTCCCACCATTGAGAACTGTTGCACCATTCAATATGCCTTTGTCGATCCAAACACGGTCACCGCTGCATCGCCTTCAAATGCGCAAGATCCTCTGTCGAATTCTGCGTCTGCAGCGCCCACCTCTGCTTCTGGTCTCTCTGTTTCAACTACACTTCCGCCCTCACTTCCTTCCTCTTCAGATCAAACCAAGCCTCTCTCCCTCACAATCATCGATGTCGGCGGTGCTCGAGAATTCGCTTCCCTTCTTCCCTCCGCCATTGCAGCCGCGGACGCCTTCATGATCGTCTACGACGTCGGTGACAAGCGCACGTTCGAGTCCATTTTTGAGTATTTCCGCCAGATTGTGTTGGCAAAGGGAGCCAAACCGCCGTTCCAATCCATTCCAATTATTGTCGTGGGAAACATGGTGGATACTGTCGCTGGTGGTGATCTGGGACCATCGTCTATGGACTCGCCTTCGCGCCGACTAAGACAGGTCACGAACCAGCAGGGACAGGGTCTTGCAAATATTTTGAAGGTGCCGTTCGTGGAAACCACAGCTCGCGCACCGCATCTCGTTGCCTCCACATTTAGGGCTGTCGTAGCACAGGTGTAGAGAAAAAGGAACCGTGTTGGAATGTGGGTTGAATGTTGAATGTATTTATTGTCTAGGCACAAGCGAAAGCTGGAGAAGTGATGAACTCTGTCGCTGTGCCGAGCGTTTTGCCATCTGGCGTCCCCGGCATCGGTGGCGTCGGCGTCTTTGTACCCTCCACGGGTGCAGCCTACATCGACCGAACGCACCTCCGGCGACCTAGCGAAGCCTCTCTCGACCGCTTCTTCTCTTTCCCTGGCGGTACTAACTCCGACACCATGAACGGTGGCAGCACAGCCTCGTCCTCCCGTCGCGCAAGCGACAGCAGTGTCGACGGCGCACTTCTCGGCGTGCTCGGGACCACAGGTATCCGGGTGAACCTTGGCAGCGACGGAACGGTAATATCGTCATCCGGTACGATTACGCTGCAGCATTCGAGGGCAGGATCCGGCTCGAGCAACCAAGCGAATGGCCATGGGGTGTCCGGAGGTGGTGGCGGCGGTGTGGTTGTGACGCCTGGTCCCTCCACGCGATTACCACCTGCAAAGTTCGACGGCGTGCGTTTTAGAAGGGATTACGTGTACAGGCAGTGGATCGAGCACCAACGTGCCAACGGGATGCTGCCACCACCACCACCCCAAGTCACAAAGACCCCTACTCAGCAACACCCCAAACCAAGCGGCAACGCCTCCACCCCATCCGCCCACCGCTCCACCAACGACCCGCGCCCCCAACCACACCAGCAACCCAACCCACAACGCCAACCCGTTCTCTCCTCCTTCCCAAGCTACGCCCCCCAGCGCCCCAGCACCCCCAAATACACCCCCTTTAGCAACCCCGACCACCACCCCGACTCCCAACGCATGCGCAGGCTCAAGTCCATGGATGACCTCTCCCTACGGCACCCGACCCCGCCTCTCTTCCCACCACCCTCCGCGCCAATTCCCGCTGTCCCCACCACAACCCGCCCGCGTATCATCGACCCCCCTCCTCGCCTCTCCTCGCGCAGGGGCTCGGACTCCAGTATCACGCTCCTCAAAGACGCAACGACCCTCGCGGGCCTGCAAACCCTCGCGTCGCTAACAACCAACTCGTCCAGCATAAAGAAACTCGATGCGTTGATGGAGGAAGCCAAGACGCTCACGTTTTCGGACGACGAGGAAGAGGAAGGGGAGATGCCGGAGCGAACGTGGACTGTTACGCCGGGGAGCTTTGATTATGAGGACGACGATGAGGAGAGTAGTGATGAAGACGGGGGTGGTGGTGGGAGCAGCACGACGACGACGGAGGATGGAGGAGGAAGGGGACGCGGGGAGGGGTTTTATATAGGCGGCAGCGAAGAGGGGAGTAGTAGTAGCGACACGGTGAAGGAGGTTCGGAACAAGGTGAGGGCGTTGGCGTTGAAGCGGCTGACAAACATTCTAGACGGGTTGGAGGTGTGAGACAAAGGAGGGATGAGGAAACAAGGGTTCTTATATGCAAAGAAAGGCTTGGAACAGCGGCGTGGAGCGCGAGGAGGTGCATTCATTTTCTTTTTTTCTACTTTCAATGGGACATGACAGCCTTGATTATCTTCCCAACATGAGAACAGGTTGAGATATCCGGAATCGCGCATACCCGGCCATTATTTTTTCAGTTTGAATTTTTCCTGCCTTGCTTGGTTTGCTGATCTTCCCTTCGTGGATTTTGGTCGGCTTTGTTTTTGGCTGTTAGTTGGAATTTGGCTGCTGCCGTTTTTCAAACTTTTTGATCCTCTGAGAAATGCGAAACCCTTTCCCCTTGTGGTTTGTTTTGTTGTCGACATGGTTTGTTCGAGGATCAGGGCGGAGGGATTTTTGAAGGGAAGGTCGACCCTTTTTTCACGTTCTTTGTGTTTTTTATTGCCACTCCATTTACAATGTTCTTCTTTCATTCATGTGTTTTGAACTGTTCTGAGGTTGACGTTTCTTCGTGTATATAAATACTTTCAAGAAAATTAAAGTGGAATATAACAATAACATGCCAAAATTTGGCGAACTCGCATACAAAACAAAAACAACCTTGATTGGGCGAACCACCCCTATGTTTAACATCTCGGAAAGCTTGTTTTAAGCACCACCTCGTACCCCTACTTATCAGCAACATTCTACATCATTGTTCATACATCGAAACGGGCATTTGCAACGTCGTGATAGGTGGGATCTGAACAAGTTGGTTTGTGCTCGGTCGCAACGGCTAAGTAGACAGAATCTCTGTTTCCGATCACAAATCGAGAAGGCACACCAATCTTCGATTTCAATAGAATATACAACAAGTAAACAAACAAAGCTGGACTGAGCTGGATAGAAAATAGTATATATACTCGTCTCCATTCTTCATCAAGAGTTCGATCTGGGAGACGCATAATGAACTGCATCAAAAATATCAGGTCACCACATTCATTCTGCGAAGGGGACTTCCTACGCCGCGCTGTGCTTTAGGGAAATGCTTGAAGCATCGTTGATCCTTCCAATGATGTAACCATTGGTGATGCAACATACGCACTTTTGCCAGATTTCGTTTTACTGATCTCGACCTTTCAATAGCTGTTACCAGGCCAACAAGTCTCGGAGTGTCTCTCGGGGATGTTTTGCGACTCGGAAGACCATTTCCAAGTCCAGAACGATCGGCACAGCGTGTGCTCTTGCCCACAACAACGAGGACGTCGTTTACCCAGGTGAGACAAACCTACCAACCTTTTCATTCACCAAGCTTACACCGATGAAAGCCTCCGCTTGCCATCGGCTGTGGTTCGCCAGTCCTCCCCGCTTGTGCGAAATCGTCCCTCTTGGCGCACGCATCGAATACGCCAGTACTTCAAGAAAAATTTCTTTGCCCTGCCAAATTGCTTGCTGATGAAACGCGTTCCTTTACATTTGTCCTTCGCGTGGCCACATGGACGCTTTCGTGCACCCGGAAATTGTTCGAGCAATTCCGCGCAGGTAGAGTGTGCTCTCCAGGATCTGTGATCTGGCTTGATCTAACCCTAAATCTCTAGTGTACCAACGATCCTGGTTCCGAAAGCTCAAGTGCGGAACCCCATCTCCCTACCTGCCGAGACTGCAGCGTTGTCTCCCCAAGCACACTCGAACAAGGCGACACGCGGCTCTTGGAGCCTACACCCAACATGAAGCCTCCCACCGCAGCAGCGAAGGAAGCCGGTATTTGACATCGTCGACAAGAATTCTTCTTAGGTTGCCCGAGCTGTGATTCCCCACCAAAAACGCCTTTTTGGTTGGACCTGATCATGATCCCCGTGCTGATGCATATCAGAGGGTGACGAATCGCAGGCTCACTGACCAGGGCTTGAATCGGCTGTCCAGTCGTTATCAGCGAAGTAGATAACAATCATACTGACAACAACATACTGGGTGAATTGTCAACAATTAAGGCGAGTGGTAGACTGTCTCCTCGGGACCGTTGTCCGAGAATGACGACCAACCCGCGGGACCATACGCTCTTTCATAATGATACTGTGAGAGACGATTTGCATCGGAACGATCAACAACCAAGGACCCAGTCAGCTATCAGAAGGCCGGTTTCAGAGGTGATTAGAGCAATCAGGTACCATTTGCTCGGCCGCAACAGGTTGAACATGGTGGACCTCCCAGTCAGCAGTCTTGCCTGAAAAGAATCGTCGTTAGCAGCATAAGTCGTTCGTTGCGACACACTGGGAATTGACTTTCGGCAAACTGCCCAACATCTGCAACCTCGTAGAGGTCATCAATCACTGAAACCAAGTCAACGGGATCACAATCGTCGTCGTGTTCGGGTTCGTAAGTCTAAACGGCATGTTGTGCAGTCTGCCACTTGCTTTGCTTGAAGAAGATCATTGTTCTTTAATTTGTAAATATTTTAAAATGTATAGAATGGCTATATCTATTGCAAGAAAAGTAAAAAGATATCCCCGAGTCCTGCAGAACTGTCTCCTCTCGAAATGTCCTCATCGGAGTGTGCTCACTTCATTACGTTGCTGGTTATGGAAGATGTAATAGGCCTACTCATTGTCGACAGAGAATGAGCTCACCCAACGTCGGTTTCAGCGATTTGTTGCCTCTTCAATGCGAGGACTCTCGCGAGGATCAGAGGGATCAACTTGGAACATAGCTCATACTTGTGCAGTTGAAATTTGAATTACCTGAGAGGGAGGTGGCTCACCTTCCCATCGGGGATTTGGAAAGCCTGTTGCTAAGTTCGAATAACTTGGTCGGGCTGTCCTCAACCAGGTTACTCCCAGATGCCCGGGACTGGTGAGGAGAGAAGCGGTGGAACAAAACTGCCAAACAATTCAAAATGAGAAACGGATTGATAAGAAGTGGTTCAAACGAATCATTCATAGTGGCTTTGATCTGATGTGTTTGATGGCAGTGTTGTGATGGAATGAATCATCACAGGGATGGATACGGATGTGTTGAACAAGAATGAAGACATAAAATCAATGGCAATTGATGTGAATAGTTGCAAGATGAGATGAGACATTGTCATGCACCCTCCTCTTATTAATGGAAGTAGTGAAAAGACTCCCGCTACATCGTCGCCATCTGTCAATCAACTGTCGCCACTTTTGTCAATTGTCCCTTCTGCTCCATCATCGATCATATTAGGTCCAACTCCCACAAACTTAAACCTGGCCACCAATGACGCCAGGTGGTTCAAAAGGCACACGCTTCTTTCTGGTATGGCCTTGAGAAAGGATTAGAACACGCTGTATATCAAACACAGATAAAACGACTCACCGAGTGAATGCTTACAACGCTAGTACGCGTATCTGCCCAAAAGGTGTGTATATCTGTAGATGTTTGGCGATACGTCTCAGCTATATCAGCAGCAGCATCTTTGGCACTTTTGAAGTTGCAGGCACCCGGAGCACTCTTCAGTTCGCTGTGAGTCGTGAAGATCTTGGTCCAAACATCGACCCTGTTGATCTTTTCTCGATCAGCTATTGAAAGTAAGCGTTTCTCAAGTGTTTCTGGGAAGAGAAATGGACTTAGCACAAAGGAAAGCAACAAAAGAACGGGAAAAAAATACTCACCTATCACGCCACGGACGGTAAGCTGACCTGCAGCAAACAAAAGTTGGGCACACTTGACCTCTGACATGTCTAACTTGCGCAACGTGCGCTCCTTCTCCTTCTCAGCCTTCTCCTTCTCCTTCTCGGCCTTCTCCTTCTCCTTCTCGGCCTTCTCCTTCTCCTTCTCGGCCCGCTCGTTATCCGCCCGCTCCTTGAGGGTGAGAAGAGCTTTGGCCACAGCAGGGTCAGACCGCGCCAGTCTGATGGTCATGTCGATGAGACTTTCATCGACACCGCCACTGACACCGACGGAAGCAGAGCTTTCGAGCCTGCGAGTGAAGAGAGGATTTGCTGCAGGAAGACGTCGGACGAGCGCAAGGGGGAACTGCTTGAAGCGGAAGAAGAGCATGTTCGGCTATGTTAGGTTGGGTTGGGGGGTGTGGCACTCCGGGGGCTTTGGTGGTGTGAAATCAATGACTTGGTGGTGTGAAATCAATGACTTCCAGTTCAACTACCAGATGGTGTCGTGGGAGGGATAAAGATGTTGAAGAGATGGAAATTGTTGCGCGTAATTGGTTTGAGGGAACAGAGGGTTTTGGGCGTCCTAACGATTGTTCCCAGGACCGGAGACAGGAAGGTAAGATGGTTGATTTGGATCTAAACTAGTCTGATCTATTAGAAAAAGGGGATAACCTATTTATGCATTTTTGGTGCGCAGCTTAGAAGTTGAAGTTAATGAAAGAACATTAAAGAATGAGTAATAATAATAATCACACCATCGCTGGAGGTGGGGTAAAGATAAGAGAAATGAAAAAGATTATAGAGAAATGTTAAGTGGGGAAAGTCTGGGTGGGTCTTCAGAGCCGCGAAACGTGCGTGTTTTCTTTTTGGGTGTAGGTAAGCATTGTTGTTTCTGTATTTAGTTCTTTGGCTGACATCATTGTTTTCATACCATTCCTTGTAAGCAAATAATACGAAATCACCTCAACGGGGATGTTGCGACGAGTATGTTGGACAAGGGAACAAATGTATGCCCGTCACACCCCACCACGGAGTCTCCTCCTCACCATCTCGAACCCACCGACCCCAACAGGAACCCCAACCCCATCGTCCGCAATCGCAACCTTGAAATACGGATGCGCAAGCGCCCCCTTGGCCGTGATCCGCGTCGCAGGGTTGGGTGCTCTCGACTTTGCTTCCCGCCAGCTCGCTGTGAGCCTCGTGACAAACCTACGCAAAGCTTTCGTGCGAATCAAGGTTATTGCCAGGACAAGACCCTTGTGATCCCCAAGGTGAAGACCTGCCAAGTCCCGGCCTCGTCTCTGATGGTCCACGTTGAGTCGGCTGTTGTTGAATTTGAGGTAGGTGCAATTGATCTGCGCAAATCTTCACTAACTGTGTCTGATCTGGCAGCCGATTGAGGCTACTGTGGACCATCCTGAGGTGAGCTCCATCTCTCATCTCTGACGACGAGAACGCAAGTGCAAGTGCACAAGATTGGTCGCTTCCTGTAACCCACAACATCGATGATCCTGAGGATCACGAACACACCCTGCACACAGACGAGAACATTCCGGAAGAAGAGCGTGTCGCTCGGGTCGCTGGGACCTCCTTGCGGTCCATCTCGAGTGCTCTCGACTTCACTTGCCAGTTCGCTGTGAGCAAAATGGCCTCGATTTGATGAAACGGCTTCAGGCTGATCATGAATCATCTGTTAGGACAAGACTCTCTTGATGCCTGAGGAGACGGTCTACGACGTCCAGGTTCGGTCATGCCCATCGCCGCCTTGCAGGCTCCACCAACAACATGAACACCCCAGACAAGAACGACCCACACAACTCGCTCCCAAAGCAGCCATCCAGCACCAGCAGCAGCGGCAATGGATCACAATCCTTTCCGATCACCTTCCCACTCCAATCATGTATCCTGTCAGGTCTGGGCATGGGCTATGCCCAACAACAACTGGCCCCACCTACACCACAGACCAACCTTCTCGTGTCACCTCAGGCAATGACACCGCACCTGTCCCCGCCGACTCACTTCACACCCCCTCTTCTCGGGTTTACAATCACCCCCTCACCCCATGGCTTCCAACCCAACACGACCCCTCTTTTTGGTACATACCCGTCCTTCGACTCCCTTACACTCAGCACCCCGGCCGTCCCTATCCCGGCACTGGTATTCGAATCCCCTGTTCCGACTGACTCCTTCTCTGGACTCGGACTCACCGCACCTTATGATCCATATTCGCAACTTCTTCCTCTCGACATGGGAGGTTTCACTTTGACGCAAGGAGACCCTGCTGCCGCAGTGACTGGCCAAAACGTCACAGAGTTTGACTTCTTCGCCTCGTTGATGCACAACTCCACAACCACCACTGCGACGACGACAGCGGGATCAGTCGAGCCGCCGCCGGAAACGCCCACGCCACAACTCACGATGTTCGACCAAATCCCCACGACCTTTGTCGAAGACGTTCTCGCCGAGCACCCAACCGGCTCCACCGCAACCACCCCCCGGGTCAAAATCTTCTTCTTCCTCGAGCACCTCCCCTTCCTCCCCTTCCTCGAACACGGACCACGATCCCGAAAACATGGTCTGCATGACCATGAGCCAGCTCCGGTCCCTGATCATCGCATCCCACAACGCCAACCGCGTTCTCGCAGCACCACCCCTAACCTGCACGTGCACGCACCACCTCCCACCACCACCCCCCGCCGCGGCAGTCGTCGTCGTCGGCCCGAAACGCGCCGCCCCGCGAAACTCTTCACATGCCCGCACCAGGGGCTGCACGCGCTCCTTCACCCGGCGGTTCAACTATGAAACCCACCTGGAAACGCACTACCCGAAAAGGGAGAAGAAGTACGCGTGCGACGTCGGTGCGTGCTGCAAGGTGTTCTTCAGGTCGTACGAACTCAAGCGCCACTGCAAAGAGCCACGGCGTGGCTGCCGAGCCGAAGGGGTCGTGTAGGGCCGCGGCCGGGGGGTGTGGACCGCGAGCCGCCGGTTGCGGAGGTGAGGGGGTGGTGGAGGTGGTTTTTGGGCAATGGCAAGGTGAAGGTGGTGTTGGGCAAGGAGGAGGAGGAGGAGGATGGGGAGGAGCAGAGCGGGTCGGATTGGACAGGGGATGAGTGATTTGTACGGCCACAGGGGTTACCCAACAACTGTGACAGAATGTATCTGTTTTTGTACGGCATCTTTTTCCTTTCTTCTCCAGGCCAAATTCTTAGCGATCGCACTTTTGGTTTCATTTCAACTTTGGCCGCTTCCTCATCCTAACCTGTCATTACTTGCTGTGTGCAAAAAACAACGGAACTTCGGGATTCCTTTTTCTTTTCGTTTTATTGTATCTCTTCTGCGCTATCGCTCGCTCTCTCCGATATTGGTTTTGCCCAAAATATAGCAGAGAACGTTCACAGTAGCTTGACTGCAACAATCGTTCTTTCGGATCAACCGTATTTTTTTGGGGGAGGTTATGATATTCATCAGCCAATCGCTGCAAAAACTTTTGTTGCGACAATTGCTCGACAATTGCTCGACAATTGCTCAGACTTCATGTGTTTAACAACACAACCCACTACCCACTGTTCCGAGAAGCACACCTGTAGAATCATACCCCACAAGTATGCACGCTTGCCTTTCAACTGGTCGTACTGTATTGGAAAAAGCAATTCGCCATCCAGATCCCTCAAGATCACTGTTTAAAATGCTCCCTAATGCAGTGATTGGACAAGGGATGTTGAATGATTTTCTGGCCATCTTGATCATCAGGGTTGTTTCGGGAAGACCAGCTTGCCACAACGTGCCTTGCTACCACCACCGCCGGTCCTTTGATTTTGGTGTGGCAGGTTACTCCAGCCCTGTAAGATTTAAGGCATGCTGGTGATTTCTACCCACCAAAGATTACTCTCACTGACGCCAGTTCCGCCCCCACCAACGCCTTCGCCAATCAGACAGTTCTTGGCGCTTACCAGCTATGTGTAAGCAAACAAAAAATGTTCCTATGATTCATTGTACATACTATATTTGTGTTTTGGCCAAAGACGATCTCCGATCGTTGATCAACAGTGATATTATCCTCTTGGTCGAAGGGCAGATCAGTGAATGGCTGTGCGGAGTGAATGGCTGTGCGGACGCAACGGACTTGGATGGCGACAGGCTCTCTGTCATATTGAGGATGGCTGTGGTGTAAAGTGGGTTTGATGGGACGAGGAAATCACTAACCTGCTTGGCTAAACTGTTCAGAATCATTATAATAGTGTGGTGGATCAACTTACGATAGTATTGGCAACTGGCGCACTTTCTTGGATGCAGTCATCAAGCGCCAACGCCTAGAACGGATTCAGAATGAAAGCGCCATGTTGAAAGGTGGAATGAGTCTTACCGTGATGAATCTTGAATTTGTTTGAACATTGGATCCCTCGGCATTGTTCTGCGTATGGTGTATGCTTCGCTCAACAAGTTGTTGGATCCATTTCGGCCATGAAATTTGCTGTACAAACCAAGTGTAACCTCAGAATTCAGATCTACGGGAATATACACCAACATTGAAGGTCCAGTTGTTGTGATGGCGGTGTTCAGGAATCCATTGATAAAAATCGCCTTGCTGTGATATGATATTAGGGATCTACACAAAAAATTTTAAGTACCCATGGATTGCCAACACTAAAAGCCATTACCAACACACAACTGCCTCCCATATTCATCAGTGAGATCCTGATGTCGGCATTGTTGTTTCCAATTGCTAACAATATGATGTCCCAAATGTCGTTCAGTGCAAACTCGGTAGTGAGAAGTCGTAACAATCACACTTTGCACAATCTGCTGATCAGAATATGGGTTCAGTGAACTCATGACCACAGCTCCATTGAAAGTGGGCATGTTCGGGCTTCGGGTTTTGCTGATAAGTGTGATGGTGGTAGGTTGAACCCTGAGCCCAGATTTGCTGATGTTGGTCTCAGACGGTTCATATTGTTGCTCCTGTTGGAGCACAGCCACAATGCTGCTGATGTCAAATGTATCCAATGGACACTGGTTGATCCTGTTAGTGCAGTGACATTTGTTGCGTTGGCTGGGATATGATCATCAACGTCAACGTCCACAGGGTTGTTGATTCTGGATACTGGAATAGGATCCTCTGCTATAGCGAAGGATTCATCGCCGAACTCTTCAATCGGAAGCTCAATGCACTCGTCTGCTGGTTGCTCGATCATAAGCTGCTCGTTGATAGACGTATATTCTTCGATAAGTGTGATCGCATAAGGGGGGGAATCAAGCCCAGAGAAGTTGGCAACTGTATCGGATGTTTCACGTCTTTGCTGCAGTTTGAGCACCATGGTGATGTAGTTGATGTCAAATATCTCCTGCAGACAATAAGTTGATACAGTCGATGCAAGGACACCTGAACCAATTGAGTCCATGTCACCTTGGATCATGTCGCATGCATCAAACCCTTTGTGACAGGTCGTGTTTTCCAGGCACCCACTGGGTCACTGATGGGTACGAAGGGAATACCTGGACCCGAAGTGGTTGAAACCCGGACCCAAAGTGGTGGAAACCCGTACATGACTCTGACCCACCGGGTTTTTGCTGCCCAGGAGAGTATTGATTGAACTTGTGTTAGACCACAGATATTTACATGAACACTTTGTGTCTGTGTGGACAGTGTGTTATTTAGAAACACTATCGTAAAAAGAAACAAACAATCACAAGTTGATAGGTGGAACAGCCCAAATCAGAGTCTGTATCTGGTTCATATCGTCAAGTCCCATCCACCACTGGTTACGTCCTTTGCCAACCAGTCCTGATGAACCAATCAATGTCGTCATTTGAAAGCATGAAATCCTTGGCTAAACCTGTCTTCCAAGGTTTCCAATCCACCTCAGGGAGCGTTATAGATGAAAGATTCCCGATGTATGCCGTCCAGAACCTTAGCCACTCAGAAGGATATCCATCCACTAATGCCCTGAACATGCGAGAGATGGAGGCAGACGTACTTTGCGAATTGATGTGCCATATCCAGTTTCCAAGCAAAATGTGCACCTTAAGAAGAGTGAGGCTGCTCCGAGAACTGCTACTTGAAGTTGATGTTCGGCTTGAGCGGTCATCAGATTCAACAAATATGGGCCGTAAGAACTCATTTCGGGAGATGCCTACCTGGTTAACGCTGACGTACTTGATTGATGGTTGAAGAGACGGCAATTTAAGGTCATAAATAACCTCATTGATCTTATGCATCTGGAAGCAGATACCCTGGATGACCTCTTTCACCAAAAGGATAGCTGTACGACGGTGCTGCTGCAGGCTAAGCAATGCAAGGGAACTGGTTGGAGAACTGGTTCGATGTACCTTCGGAATTCTACCAATCCCCTTGATAGCCGACGATATGCTTATTAGGCCGCCTGTTGATGTTGGCGCCGCAGGTGCTGCAGCTTCTGAATGACCAGCCTGTCGTTTCAGAGCAGCAAGCTCTCCCTCCAGGGTGGTCACACGTGATTTCCATTGTGAAATCTCCTGGGAAGCCGCCTGCTTCTCTGTTTCCATTGCAGCTGTGATCTCCCTGAATCTTGCTAGCTCTTCGTGCTCGCCGTGCTGAATCAATGCACCCGCCCTGCCCAATTCATCAATGAGAGCCTTCTCTCGCACTTCTGCTGCGATGCGGGTCCTTCTCTCGTTCATTGCAGTCTCTTCAAGATCTTTTGTCATGTTCACCAGTCGTTCTGACTGTTTGAGGACCTGTTTTGTCCTTTCACGGTCCTCATCTGCTCATTTGATGGTCGCTTGGAACTCTTCAACCTTTGCAGTGACAGGTATTCCTCTGTAAATGCCGTACTTGTGTCCCTGCCGCCTGTAAAGTCCAGAAATGTTGTTTCCTTCTGAAAGGAAGAGCTTTTCAAGCACTCCATACAATAGGCGTTTGCTGCTGTTATGAACTCCGTTCGTCCACTGCATTCATCGTGAATTTCATTCAGGGCTTGACGAACTAGCTTGCTGTCAGAATCAAGTCGGTCGATCAACCCTTGAAGAACAAATCTTAGGCCGCATTCATCACGATTTGTTTGACAGTTGCTGATGAAGTCCTCCGAGTCATAGCTGTGGCCGCTTGCTTTGAATTTTCGATACCAAAGTCGTATGTCTGAAGCAGGACAGAGTCCGTCGATGCGCAAATAGTCAGCATCCCCTTTAGTACCCCACCACGTCGCGCTGGTTTCTTTGAAGGAACTGTCGATTTGACATCAAGGCCTACTTCTGCTTCTTCTACTTCAGAACCCGATCCCAGAGATGTTTCAGGTGCAGTCACCGGTTCTGCACTTGATTCTCTTTCAGATGATGGTTTGGATTGTTTCAAAGCTCACTTCTTTGTAGTTCAAGGCATGGTGCTTGTAATGTTTGTGGTGGGTCAGGTACATTTGGTCAATGGACCCGGATCTGACCCAAAAGACCCTAAACCCGCCGATCCTTATTCACCACTAAGGGGAGAATGATGTAAGTGTTTGCTCACCTGACAGAAATGATTATTACCTTCTTGGATAATGTTTCAGCATTCGAAACATCTTGTTTTACTTTGTTGTCTTTTGTTTTCTTACTGTTCTACAATGTTTTCTTATTTGGAAAGAGCCATACAACTACTTGGACTCGCGCATCACTTGTTCTTGGTCACCGCTTGGCCTCCAATATCGCCTGCAAGTCATAGGTACGTACACCAGACCTTTTCATTGAATTTTGATATGAATCTTGGATATTCAGGACTTCTTTCCATTTCTTTGTTTTTTCCTGACAGCCCTTCAGTGATTGATGCAGTGTTAAATCTTCCGACAGCTTGATTAACCTCGAGCAACAGTAATCGAAGAATTGCTTCCCTCATCAGGTACAGGCTACAGCCATCGAGGAGCGTCTGAATTGGGACATCTCGGCAGATACTTGATTTTCTGATATAATGTTTATTTTATCGTAGGACACTGAAGATATCGGATGAAATTGTAGGAGATCTGCACTTTCTTCTTGCTCGTCATTTGTTGACTATTTATTTCCCGATTTTTTGCAAATTTTCAGCAGGAATTAAACACTCACATGCAAGTGCATTCTCCCAGCTTTCGACGCGACATTTTTCCAACCCAAACCAAAATGAACGAAGGAAAGCCCGAAAAAAGGATGAAGCGCACTATTTCCCCGGAGATAAAGAGAGGAGACTTGAGGAAGCCAAAATGGACAGACTTTTGAACCCTGAAGGTAATTGTGGCCAAGATCACAGGATAATGAGATCTCAATGTTAGAATCAACTTTCATCCTTCTCCACATCAGGGATCAAAATAGACGCTGCAACTGAGCAAAAGCCGTGGGGCTATGGGGCGAAACGTCCAAACAATCTGTTAGGGTACTAAGGATCGGCGGGTTTTAGGGTCTTTCAGGTCGGCATTGACCAAATGTACCCGACCCGATTGCCGGGTTTTCATGAAAAATTTCCAGGTCGGATCCGGGTTGGGTATCGGGTCCAGTAGCAAAACCCTTCTCGGGTCAAGAATCAGACCTGAGTAAACCAGATGTGATAGGGAAGCTAAAACGAAGCTATTGTTCTTTCTGTCCACGCAGACACTTTCCAAGAAGACGCAATATAACTTTTGTATGTATCAAACAATTTGCATCACAACAGACATCGAGGCATGTATTTTCTGTCCACCCGGACACTTTCTCAACTCATTGACGGTACTTCAGTGATCATCAAGTACAACTAACCTCTCTATCAATGTTTCTAGCAATACGATTCTGTCCACCCAGACGCTTTCCAAGAAGTCACAACAGAAGTTCTGTAACAAACAATTTCTACCACGACAGACCTCGAGTAAGGATCGGCGGGTTTTAGGGTCTTTCGGGTCGGGTCCGGGTCCATTGACTAAATGTACCCGACCCGAGTGCCGGGTTTTCATGGAAAATTTTCGGGTCGGATCCGGGTCGGGTATCGGGTCCAGTAGCAAAACCCTTCTCGGGTCAAAAGTCAGACCCGAGTAAAACCCGATGTGATAGAGAATCTAAAACGAAGCTATTGTTCTTTCTGTCCACGCAGACACTTTCCAAGAAGACGCAATATAAGTTTTGTATGTATCAAACAATTTTGCATCACAACAGACATCGAGGCATGTATTTTCTGTCCACCCGGACACTTTCTCAACTCATTGACGTACTTCAGTTATCTCTACCCAATACAACTAACCTCTCTATCAATGTTACTAGCAATAAGATTCTGTCCACCCGGACACTTTCTTAACTCATTGACGGTACTTGAGTGATCTCTATCAAGTACAACTAACATCTCTATCAATGTTACTAGCAATAAGATTCTGTCCACCCGGACACTTTCTCAACTCATTGACGTACTTCAGTTATCTCTACCCAATACAACTAACCTCTCTATCAATGTTACTAGCAATACGATTCTGTCCACCCAGACACTTTCTCAACTCATTGACGGTACTTAAGTGATCCCTATCAAGTACAGCTAACCTCTCTAATAATGTTACTAGCAATAAGATTCTGTCCACCCGGACACTTTCTCAACTCATTGACGGTACTTCACTGATACTTCACTGATCTCGATCAAGTACAACCAACCTCTCTTCAAATACCACTTGTAATAGCATTCTGTCCAGGCAGTCGCTTTCTCAACTCCTGGACGGTACTTCAACAGATGAACAGTCTAAACAACAATTTATATTTAAAAGAGTGGGTTATCATCAGTTGCTTCCAACTCTAATACCACATCAAAATCCTCGCCAAAATTATGCACCTTTACAAAATCCTTACTAACATCACTTTTTGAATCTAGGGAATCATTTTTGAACGGTTCTTCAGCACTCAATTGATGCAACCAGTCATGACGGCACATCAACGCATTTATTGTTCTTGGAGCAAGGTGGTTGCGAGTTGCAGGTACCAAATCAACCCCGGCTGAAAACTTTCGTTCGACTGGAGCGCTTGTTGCTGGTATTCCTAAATAGTCCATTGCCATCTGGCTTAGGGCTGGAAAGTTCACACTTCCAATGGTCTTCCACCAGTCCATAATATTGATTGGCTTCCCATCAGAATCAATACCGCGGAGTACCTGATCGCCAAGATAGCGATCCAGCTCATCTTTTTCCTCAGGAATCTCTTCTTGCCAGATGAAAATGGATCTAATGGCTCTCAAGCGTTCAGCGTCAGTTTTTTTCTGTCTATCACCGGAAGCTCCACTCGAATCGTGTCAACGTTCTGGCGTGTTTCCAAAAACATCGGCACCACTGTTCTTGATTTTCCGTGACTTATACAATTCCTCCCAGACTTTTCGCACTAGGGTGACCTGATCCCTTCCTACATCTTTCTCCCAAGCCTTTGAAAATCGATAATATTGATCCTTAAAACGAGGATCGAGTACCGTAGCAACTGCTAAACACGGGCTCTTAGCGATTGAGTAATATATTCTCAGCTTATCTAGTGCATTTCGAAATGCTTTGGTGAAAGTTTCATCCAATTCTGCATCCTCTAGGTCCTCCAGTTGATCGATAAGATCGTTGTAAAATGGAATAACAAGCGGAAGTGTTGGATATCTAGACCCCTCGATTGCCTTTGATATAACCACGAAAACACTCAAACCATCCCAGATCTTCTGTAGGACCTCCCATTGCTTTGGATTTATTGACCAATCTTTCAAAGAATCTTCAATCCAGCATATTTTGTCCATTGCCTCTCGTAGCTGTAAGGCTCGTTTGACCATATAGAACGTGCTATTCCAGCAAGTTGTCACATCGATAATTGGTAATAGAGGAACCAGTTTCACAAATCGACACAAATCAATAAATGAGCTTCGTCGTTTTGGGGAAGACCGGATTCCTCTGACTAGCCGTCGAAGAAGGTTTATGACATTAACGCCGGAGTTATCGTCATTTGCGACTGTGTCCCCTGCGGGCGCGAATGAATCGATAAAATCCTTTGCTGCAAGATTGATAATGTGTGCCATACACCGCATGTGTTGAGTTTCTGCAGACCACGCAATATCCCTATCTTCCAAGAGCGTCTCCAGCTTAGCACTCATGGTAAAGTTGTTTGAACCGTTGTCGGTTGTAATGCACAATAACCTTCACCCGATAGCATGCCAAATTCATCCAGACACTTGACAAGCTGACTAGCCATGGCGACGCCTTCATGCTTTCCAACCATCGGAATCATCTGCAGCAGCAAGTCCTGCGGCTCCCATTCTTTCGTGATGAAGTGGGCAGTAATTCCAAGAAAAGAAATCTGGTTCTTCGATGTCCAACAGTCAGCTGTTATTGATACTTTTGAAGGCGAACCAACAATCAGACCTTTAATGAGCTCCTTCTGCCTATCGTAAAGATCCATCTCCTTTTGCTTCACTGCTTTTGCCGTCTTTGGTGTATAGTTTGGCTGAAAAGTCTTCAGCATGCTGACAAAGAACTCTTTCTCCACAACAGTAAAAGCCTGATTGTCTGCAGCAATCCAGTCCAAAATCGACCGCCACGCTACGTCTGGATTGAACACAAAGTTTTGCTCCTTCTCCTGCGAGCCGAAATTGAATGTCTGTTGTCCCTCGGGGACGATGTCCAACAGTCCAAGCGACCTGGCAATACTTCTATGGTGGTTTTTCAGATGCCTGAGGAAGTTTTTTGTTGATCCCATCTTATCGACCTTCTGGCTCCACTTGCATTTCATAACCAAACATGTTCTCAGTCCATTATCAACCTTATAGTAATCCTTTGCTACGCCGCCTTGACTACCTCTACAGTCCGGCATGCTATCAACATCTGCGTCTGATGAAAGCATTGATGGTTGAACTGATCCAGCTGCAGGCTCCTGTCGCACTGAAGAGTCAGCAAAACTAACGTCGGCAGGAAGCTCTGGTGCATGCTGAGAAGCCAGGCCCAACTCGCTGGAGTCATTGGAAGAAGATGTGGAGCTCGGCTCTCGAGTGCTGTTGTTGCCACTGTGTCCTGATACACGTCTGCGTTTGTCCTGCATGCTGTTCCCCTCGCTGGACGCCTCTGAAATTTGGGGGGCTGGCAGACTTCGCTTCCGTGTGTCAAGCGGATGACTGTCCACCAGTCTTTGGCTTGCGTCGGACGCTGCCTTACGCTTTGGTTTAACAAAGGCGGCGTCCATTTTTGCTGTGGTGTGGCTGGAACGTTACCGACTCTAAGTGTCCAGGTGCACAGAAAGCACAGCTCTCGAGGTCTGTTGTGGTAGAAATTGTTTGTTACAGAACTTCTGTTGTGACTTCTTGGAAAGCGTCTGGGTGGGACAGAATCGTATTGCTAGAAACATTGATAGAGAGGTTAGTTGTACTTGATGATCACTGAAGTACCGTCAATGAGTTGAGAAAGTGTCCGGGTGGACAGAAAATACATGCCTCGATGTCTGTTGTGATGCAAATTGTTTGATACATACAAAAGTTATATTGCGTCTTCTTGGAAAGTGTCTGCGTGGACAGAAAGAACAATAGCTTCGTTTTAGCTTCTCTATCACATCGGGTTTTACTCAGGTCTGACTTTTGACCCGAGAAGGGTTTTCCTACTGGACCCGATACCCGACCCAGACCCGACCCGAAAATTTTCCATGAAAACCCGGCACTCGGGTCGGGTGCATTTGGTCAATGGACCCGGACCCGACCCGAAAGACCCTAAAACCCGCCGATCCTTAGGACCTACTTTGATCGAACAAAACCTGCTTCGATTGTTGCATATGCCGATGCCTCGTTCATGTCTGACTACTCCTCTGGTAAAGCTCAAACCGATACGCACTAACCTGCTGTGGCGCAGCTATCTCCTGGCGATCAAAGAAACAGGATATGCCTACCACCTCTACTATGCACTCAGAAATTCTTGCTCTCTGGGACACAGCAAAGGAAATTATCTGGATCAGAGAACTTCTCACAGCTATACTTACAGACTTACGATTACCTTTTACGATCCTCAATGAACCGACTAGTATCTATGAAGACAACGCTGCTTGTGTTTCCCAAATTAAATCAGGTTACATTCGCACTGACCTTAACAAACATGTAGATTCAAAAGTCTTTGCCACTGCCCATCACGACGGTACTGATCTATGTGTCACCAAAATCTCCTCTTCAGAGAACATGGGTGACTTACTCACCAAAACTCTCAGCCGTATTCAGTTTACTAAACACCGTGATTCCCTCTGTCTCCGATCTCTTGCAGATATTTGTTCTATGACATCCTTGTCCAAAGGGGGAGTCTCTATGCGCTAAATATCACGAGTTGGTCAACGATGTCGATTTGAGGGGGAGAGAGCCAATATGCATTTTATTCTATGGTTGGGCTTTAGTTCTTTTGTGGCAAAAGACAATAATCGTCCTTCCATTTCTTTTCGCTCTATGATTCTTCGTCGCCGATATATATTTCCTAGAGCACTATGTTTAGTTTTATTTCTCTATGCTTTTACATTTGTTCAGAGTGAGGGGGAGTGTCAAACGTGCACTCTACACAAATGTGCCGTCCTGCCGTAAATCAATACAACCGTGACCACACTCCTCTCTACACAAGAGCTAGTAGACTCACAATCATTCATAGTGACTTTGATCTGAATGTGTTTGATGGCAGTGTTGTGATGGAATCACCACAGGGATTGATACGGATGTGTTGAACAAGAATGAAGACATAAAATCAATGGCAATTGATGTGAATAGTTGCAAGATGAGATGAGACATTGTCATGACCCTCCTCTTATTAATGGAAGTAGTGAAAAGCCTCCCGCTACATCGTCGCCATCTGTCAATCAACTGTCGCCACTTTTGTCAATTGTCCCTTCTGCTCCATCATCAATCATATTAGGTCCAACTCCCACAAACTTAAACCTGGCCACCAATGACGCCAGGTGGTTCAAAAGGCACACGCTTCTGTCTGGGATGGCCTTGAGAAAGGATTAGAACACACTGTATATCAAACACAGATAAAACGACTCACCGAGTGAATGCTTACAACGCTAGTACGCGTATCTGCCCAAAAGGTGTGTATATCTGTAGATGTTTGGCGATACGTCTCAGCTATATCAGCAGCAGCATCTTTGGCACTTTTGAAGTTGCAGGCACCCGGAGCACTCTTCAGTTCGCTGTGAGTCGTGAAGATCTTGGTCCAAACATCGACCCTGTTGATCTTTTCCCGATCAGCCATTGAAAGTAAGCGTTTCTCAAGTGTTTCTGGAAAGAGAAATGCACTTAGCACAAAGGAAAGCAACAAAAGAACGGGAAAAACACTCACCTATCACGCCACGGACGGTAAGCTGACCTGCAGCGAACAAAAGTTGGGCACACTTGACCTCTGACATGTCTAACTTGCGCAACGTGCGTTCCTTCTCCTTCTCACCGCGCTCCTTCTCCTTCTCAGCGCGCTCCTTCTCCTTCTCAGCGCGCTCCTTCTCCTTCTCAGCGCGCTCCTTCTCCTTCTCAGCGCGCTCCTTCTCCTTCTCAGCGCGCTCCTTCTCCTTCTCAGCGCGCTCCTTCTCCTTCTCAGCGCGCTCCTTCTCCTTCTCCTTCTCGGCCCGCTCGTTATCCGCCCGCTCCTTGAGGGTGAGAAGAGCTTTGGCCACAGCAGGGTCAGACCGCGCCAGTCTGATGGTCATGTCGATGAGACTTTCGTCGACACCGCCACTGACACCGACGGAAGCAGAGCTTTCGAGCCTGCGAGTGAAGAGAGGATTTGCTGCAGGAAGACGTCGGACGAGCGCAAGGGGGAACTGCTTGAAGCGGAAGAAGAGCATGTTCGGCTATGTTAGGTTGGGTTGGGGGGTGTGGCACTGCGGGGGCTTTGGTGGTGTGAAATCAATGACTTGGTGGTGTGAAATCAATGACTTCCAGTTCAACTACCAGATGGTGTCGTGGGAGGGATAAAGATGTTGAAGAGATGGAAATTGTTGCGCGTGATTGGTTTGAGGGAACAGAGGGTTTTGGGCGTCCTAACGATTGTTCCCAGGACCGGAGACAGGAAGGTAAGATGGTTGGTTTGGATCTAAACTGGTCTGATTTACTAGAAAAAGGGGATAACCTATTTATGCATTTTTTGTGCGCAGCTTAGAAGTTGAAGTTAATGAAAGAACATTAAAGTATGAGTAATAATAATAATCACACCATCGCTGGAGGTGGGGTAAAGATAAGAGAAATGAAAAAGATTATAGAGAAATGTTAAGTGGGGAAAGTCTGGGTGGGTCTTCAGAGCCGCGAAACGTGCGTGTTTTCTTTTTGGGTGTAGGTAAGCATTGTTGTTTCTGTATTTAGTTCTTTGGACATCATTGTTTTCATACCATTCCTTATAAGCAAATAATACGAAATCACCTCAACGGGGATGTTGCGACGAGTTTGTTGGACCACTCACACCCCACCACGGAGTCTCCTCCTCACCATCTCGAACCCACCGACCCCAACAGGAACCCCAACCCCATCGTCCGCAATCGCAACCTTGAAATGCGGATGCGCAAGCGCCCCCGGGGCCGTGATCCGCATCGCAGGGTTGGGTGCTCTCGACTTTGCTTCCCGCCAGCTCGCTGTGAGCCTCGTGACAAACCTACGCAAAGCGTTCGTGCGAATCAAGGTTATTGCCAGGACAAGACCCTTGTGATCCCCAAGGTGAAGACCTGCCAAGTCCCGGCCTCGTCTCTGATGGTCCACGTTGAGTCGGCTATTGTTGAATTTGAGGTATGTGCAATTGATCTGCGCAAATCTTCAATAACTGTGTCTGATCTGGCAGCCGATTGAGGCTACTGTGGACCATCCTGAGGTGAGCTCCATCTCTCATCTCTGACGACGAGAACGCAAGTGCAAGTGCACAAGATTGGTCGCTTCCTGTAACCCACAACATCGATGATCCTGAGGATCACGAACACACCCTGCACACAGACGAAAACATTCCGGAAGAAGAGCGTGTTGCTCGGGTCGCTGGGACCTGCTTGCGATCCGTCTCGAGTGTTCTCGACTTCACTTGCCAGTTCGCTGTGAGCAAAATGGCCTCGATTTGATGAGACGGCTTCAGGCTGATCATGAATCATCTGTTAGGACATGACTCTCTTGATGCCTGAGGAGACGGTCTACGACATCCAGGTTCGGTCATGCCCATCGCCTCCTTGCAGGCTCCACCAACAACATGAACACCCCAGACAAGAACGACCCACACAACTCGCTCCCAAAGCAGCCATCCAGCACCAGCAGCAGCGGCAATGGATCATAATCTTTACCGATCTCCTTCCCACTCCAACCATCTGTCCTGTCAGGTCTGGGCATGGGCTATGCCCAACAACAACTGGCCCACCTACACCATAGACCAACCTTCTCGTGTCACCTCAGGCAAGGACACCGCACCTGTCCCCGCCGACTCACTTCATACCCCCTCTTCTCGGGTTTACAATCACCCCGTCACCCCATAGCTTCCAACCCAACACGACCCCTCTTTTTGGTACATACCCGTCCTTCGACTCCCTAACACTCAGCACTCCGGCCGTGCCTATCCCGGCACTGGTATTCGAATCCCCTGTTCCGACTGACTACTTCTCTGGACTCGGACTCACCGCGCCTTATGATCCATATTCGCAACTTCTTCCTCTCGACATGGGAGGTTTCACTTTGACGCAAGGAGACCCTGCTGCCGGAGTGACTGGCCAAAACGTCACAGAGTTTGACTTCTTCGCCTCGTTGATGCACAACTCCACAACCACCACTGCGACGACGACAGCGGGATCAGTCGAGCCGCCGCCGGAAACGCCCACGCCGCAAATCACGATGTTCGAGCAAATCTCCACGACCTTTGTCGAAGACGTTCTCGCCGAGCACCCAACCGGCTCCACCACAACCATCCCCCCCGGGCTCACAATCCTCTTCTTCCTCGAGCACATCCCCTTCCTCGAACACGGACGACGATCCCGAAAACATGTCTGCATGACCATGAGCCAGCTCCGGTCCCTGATCATCGCATCCCAAAACGCCAACCGCGTTCTCGCAGCACCACCCCTAACCTGCACGTGCACGCACCACCTCCCACCACCAACCCCCGCCACGCCAGTCGTCGTTGTCGGCCCGAAACGCCACCGCCCCGCGAAACTCTTCATATGCCCGCACCAGGGGCTGCACGCGCTCCTTCACCCGGCGGTTCAACTATGAAACCCACCTGGAAACGCACTACCCGAAAAGGGAGAAGAAGTACGCGTGCGACGTCGGTGCGTGCTGCAAGGTGTTCTTCAGGTCGTACGACCTCAGCGCCACGCTGCAAAGAGCCACGGCGTGGCTGCGGAGCCGAAAGGGTCGTGTAGGGCCGCGGCCGGGGGGTGTGGACCGCGAGCCGCCGGTTGCGGAGGTGAGGGGGGGAGGTGGAGGTGGTTTTTGGGCAATGGCAAGGTGAAGGTGGAGTTGGGCAAGGAGGAGGAGGAGGAGGATGGGGAGGAGCAGAGCCGGTCGGATTGGGCGGGGGATGAGTGATTTGTACGGCCACAGGGGTTCCACCAACAACTGTGACAGAATGTATCTTTTTCCTTTCTTCTCCAGGCCAAATTCTTAGCGATCGCACTTTTGATTTTGGTTTCATTTCAACTTTGGCCGCCTCCTCATCCTAACCTGTCATTACTGCTGTGTGCAAAAAACAACGGAACTTCGGGATTCCTTTTTCTTTTCGTTTTATTGTATCTCTTCTGCGCTATCGCTCGCTCTCTCCGATATTGGTTTTGCCCAAAATATAGCAGAGAACGTTCACAGTAGCTTGACTGCAACAATCGTTCTTTCAGATCAACCGTATTTTTTTGGGGAAGTTATGATATTCATCAGCCAATCGCTGCAAAACTTTCGTTGCGACCATTGCTCGGACAATTGCTCAGACTTCATCATGTGTTTAACAACACAACCCACTGCCCACTGTTCCGAGAAGCACACCTGGAGAATCATCCCCCACAAGTATGCACGCTTGCCTTTCAACCTGTCGTATTGTCTTGGAAAAAGCAATTCACCATCCAGATGCCTCAAGATCACTGTTTAAAATGCTCCCTAATGCAGTGATTGGACAAGGGATGTTGAATGATTTTCTGGCCATCTTGATCATCAGGGTTGTTTCGGGAAGACCAGCTTGCCACAACGCGCCTTCCTACCACCGCCGGTCCTTTCATTTTGGTGTGGCAGGTTACTCCAGCCCTGTAAGATTTAAGGCACATGCTGGTGATTTCTACCCACCGAAGATTACTCTCACTGACGCCAGTTCCGCCCCCACCAACGCCTTCGCCAATCAGACAGTTCTTGGCGCTTACCAGCTATGTGTAAGCAAACAAAAATGTTCCTATGATTCATTGTACATACTATATTTGTGTTTGGCCAAAGACGATCTCCGATCGTTGATCAACAGTGATATTATCCTCTTGGTCGAAGGGCAGATCAGTGAATGGCTGTGCGGAGTGAATGGCTGTGCAGACGCAACGGACTTGGATGGCGACAGGCTCTCTGTCATATTGAGGATGGCTGTTGTGTAAAGTGGGTTTGATGGGACGAGGAAATCACTAACCTGCTCGGCTAAACTGTTCAGAATCATTATAATAGTGTGGTGGATCAACTTACGATAGTATCGGCAACTGGCGCACTTTCTTGGATGCAGTCATCAAGCGCCAACGCCTAGAACAGATTCAGAATGAAAGCGCCATGTCGAAAGGTGGAATGAGTCTTACCGTGATGAATCTTGAATTTGTTTGAACATTGGATCCCTCGGCATTGTTCTGCGTATGGTGTATGCTTCGCTCAACAAGTTGTTGGATCCATTTCGGCCATGAAATTTGCTGTACAAACCAAGTGTAACCTCAGAATTCAGATCTACGGGAATATACACCAACATTGAAGGTCCAGTTGTTGTGATGGCGGTGGATTCCTGAACACCGCGTTCAGGAATCCATTGATAAAAATCGCCTTGCTGTGATATGATATTAGGGATCTACACAAAAAATTTTTAAGTACCCATGGATTGCCAACAATTTTGAGTTAGACCACGGATATTTACATGAACACTTTGTGTCTGTGTGGACAGTGTGTATTTTAGAAACACTATCGTAAAAAGAAACAAAACTCCACTGAGCAATCACAGGTTGATAGGTGGAACAGCCCAAATCAGCTTCTGTATCTGGTTCATATCGTCAGAGTCCCATCCACGACTGGTTACGTCCTTCGCCAACCCAGTCCTGATGAACTGATCAATGTCATCATTTGAAAGCATGAAATCCTTGGCTAAACCTGTCTTCCAAGGTTTCCAATCCACCTCAGGGAGCGTTATGGACGAAAGATTCCCGATGTATGCCGTCCAGAACCTTAGCCACTCAGAAGGATATGCATCCACTAATGCCCTGAACATGCGATAGATAGTGGCAGACGTACTTAGCGAATTATTGTGCCGTATCCAGTTTCCGAGCAAAATGTGCACCCTAAGAAGAGTAAGGCTGCTCCGAGAACTGCTACTTGAAGTTGATATTCGGCTTGAGCGGTCGTCTGATTCAACAAATATGGGCCGTAAAAACTCATTTCGGGAGAGGACTTCGTAGTTTACATTGACGTACTTGATTGATGGTGGAAGAGACGGCAATTTAAGGTCATAAATAACCTCATTGATCTTATGCATCTGGAAGCAGATACCCTGGATGACCTCTTTCACCAAAAGGATAGCCGTACGACGATGCTGCTGCAGGCTAAGCAATGCAAGGGAACTCGTTGGAGAACTGGTTCGATGTACCTTCGGAATTCTACCAATCCCCTTGATAGCCGACGATATGCTTATTAGGCCGCCTGTTGATGTTGGCGCCGCAGGTGCTGCAGCTTCTGAATGACCAGCCTGTCGTTTCAGAGCAGCAAGCTCTCCCTCCAGGGCGGTCACACGTGATTTCCATTGTGAAATCTCCTGGGAAGTTGCCTGCTTCTCCCTTTCCATTGCAGCGGTGATCTCCCTGAATCTTGCTAGCTCTTCGTGCTCGCCGTGCTGAATCAATGCACCCGCCCTGCCCAATTCATCAATGAGAGCCTTCTCTCGCACTTCTGCTGCGATGCAGGTCCTTCTCTCGTTCATTGCAGTCTCTTCAAGATCTTTTGTCATGTTCAACAGTCGTTCTGACTGTTTGAGGACAAGTTTTGTCCTTTCACGGTCCTCATCTGCTCGTTTGATGGTCGCTTGGAACTCGTCAACCTTTGCAGTGACGGGCATTCCTCTGTAAATGCCGTACTTGTGTCCCTGCCGCCTGTAAAAGTCCAGAAATGTTGTTTCCTTCTGAAAGGAAGAGCTTTTCAAGCACTCCATACGATAGGCGTTTGCTGCTGTTATGAACTCCGTTCGTCCACTGCATTCATCGTGAATTTCGTTCAGGGCTTGACGAACTAGCTTGCTGTCAGAGTTAAGTCGGTCGATCAACCCTTGAAGAACAAATCTTGGGCCGCATTCATCACGATTTGTTTGACAGTTGCTGATGAAGGCCTCCGAGTCGTAGCTGTGGCCGCTCGCTTTGAATTTTCGATACCAAAGTCGTACGTCTGAAGCAGGACAGAGTCCGTCGATGAGCAAATAGTCAGCATCCCCTTTAGTACCACGTCGCGCTGGTTTCTTTGAAGGAGCTGTCGATTTGATATCTGTCGATTTGACATCAAGGCCAACTTCTGCTTCTTCCACTTCAGAACCCGATGCCAGAGATGTTTCAGGTGCAGTCACAGGTTCTGCACTTGATTCTCTTTCAGATGATGGTCTGGATTGTTTTAACGCTCGCTTCTTTGTAGTTCGAGGCATGGTGTTTGTACTGTTTGTCGTGGGAAGATACTGGCCCGGTTCTTAGCCGGAATGTTACAGGAATGTATGCTATAATACTTCCCTGACACTATAGTTTTCTACCCGATCTGAAAATAATAATAAGCTAGGGAAGAAACTGGCTAGTAACATTGATAGAGAGGATTCTGTCCGGGTGGACAGAATCTTATTGCTAGTAAAATTGATAGAGAGGTTAGCTGTACTTGATAGAGATCACTGAAGTACGGTCAATGAGTTGAGAAAGTGTCCGGGTGGACAGAATCTTATTGCTAGGAACATTAATAGAGAGGTTAGCTGTACCTGATAGAAATTACTGAAGTACCGTCAATGAGTTGAGAAAGTGTCCGGGGGGACAGAATCCTATTCTACCCAGACAGACACAGTGACACTCAGTCTCCCAGATTTCTGTCCACCCGGACACTTTCTCAACTCATTGACGGTACTTCAGTAATCTCTATCAGGTACAGCTAACCTCTCTACAAATACTACTAGCAATAGGATTCTGTCCACCCGGACACTTTCTCAACTCATTGACGGTACTTCAGTGATCTCTACCCAATACAACTAACCTCTCTATCAATGTTACTAGCAATAGGATTCTGTCCACCCGGACACTTTCTCAACTCATTGACGGTACTTCAGTGATCTCTATCAAGTACAGCTAACCTCTCTAATAATGTTACTAGCAATAAGATTCTGTCCACCCGGACACTTTCTCAACTCATTGACGGTACTTCACTGATACTTCACTGATCTCGATCAAGTACAACCAACCTCTCTACAAATACTACTTGTAATAGGATTCTGTCCAGGCGGTCGCTTTCTCAACTCCTGTACTTTAACAGATGAACAGTCTAAACAACAATTTATATTTAAAAGAGTGGGTTATCATCAGTTGCTTCCAACTCTAATACCACATCAACATCCTCGCCAAAATTATGCACCTTTACAAAATCCTCACTAACATCACTTTTTGAATCTAGGGAATCATTTTTGAACGGTTCTTCAGCACTCAATTGATGCAACCAGTCATGACGGCACATCAACGCATTTATTGTTCCTGGAGCAAGGCGGTTGCGAGTTGCAGGTACCAAATCAACCCCGGCTGAAAACTTTCGTTCGACTGGAGCGCTTGTTGCTGGTATTCCTAAATAGTCCATTGCCATCTGGCTTAGGGCTGGAAAGTTCACACTTCCAACGGTCTTCCACCAGTCCATAATATTGATTGGCTTCCCATCAGAATCAATACCGCGGAGTACCTGATCGCCAAGATAGCGATCCAGCTCATCTTTTTCCTCAGGAATCTCTTCTTGCCAGATGAAAATGGATCTAATGGCTCTCAAGCGTTCAGCGTCCGTTTTTTTCTGTCTATCACCGGAAGCTCCGCTCGAATCGTGTCGACGTTCTGGCGTGTTTCCAAAAACATCGGCACCACTGTTCTTGATTTTCCGTGACTTATACGATTCCTCCCAGACTTTCCGCACTAGGGTGACCTGATCCCTTCCTACATCTTTCTCCCAAGCCTTTGAAAATCGATAATATTGATCCTTAAAACGAGGATCGAGTACCGTAGCAACTGCTAAACACGGGCTCTTAGCGATTGAGTAATATATTCTCAGCTTATCTAGTGCATTTCGAAATGCTTTGGTGAAAGTTTCATCTAATTCTGCATCCTCTAGGTCCTCCAGTTGATCGATAAGATCGTTGTAAAATGGAATAACAAGCGGAAGTGTTGGATATCTAGACCCCTCGACTGCCTTTGATATAACCTCGAAAACACTCAAACCATCCCGGATCTTCTGTAGGACCTCCCATTGCTTTGGATTTATTGACCAATCTTTCAAAGAATCTTCAATCCAGCATATTTTGTCCATTGCCTCTCGTAGCTGTAAGGCTCGTTTGACCATATAGAACGTGCTATTCCAGCGAGTTGTCACATCGATAATTGGTAATAGAGGAACCAGTTTCACAAATCGGCACGAATCAATAAATGAGCTTCGTCGTTTTGGGGAAGACCGGATTCCTCTGACTAGCCGTCGAAGAAGGTTTATGACATTAACGCCGGAGTTATCGTCATTTGCGACTGTGTCCCCTGTGGGCGCGAATGTATCGATAAAATCCTTTGCTGCAAGATTGATAATGTGTGCCATACACCGCATGTGTTGAGTTTCTGCAGACCACGCAATATCCCTATCTTCCAAGAGCGTCTCCAGCTTAGCACTCATGGTAAAGTTGTTTGAACCGTTGTCGGTTGTAATGCACAATAAGCGTTCACCCGATAGCATGCCAAATTCATCCAGACACTTGACAAGCTGACTAGCCATGGCGACGCCTTTCATGCTTTCCAACCATCGGAATCATCTGCAGCAGCAAGTCCTGGGGCTCCCATTCTTTCGTGATGAAGTGGGCAGTAATTCCAAGAAAAGAAATCTGGTTCTTCGATGTCCAACAGTCAGCTGTTATTGATACTTTTGAAGGCGAACCAACAATCAGACCTTTAATGAGCTCCTTCTGCCTATCGTAAAGATCCATCTCCTTTTGCTTCACTGCTTTTGCCGTCTTTGGTGTATAGTTTGGCTGAAAAGTCTTCAGCATGCTGACAAAGAACTCTTTCTCCACAACAGTAAAAGCCTGATTGTCTGCAGCAATCCAGTCCAAAATCGACCGCCACGCTACGTCTGGATTGAACACAAAGTTTTGCTCCTTCTCCTGCGAGCCGAAATCCAATGTCTGTTGTCCCTTGGGGACGATGTCCAACAGTCCAAGCGACCTGGCAATACTTCCATGGTGGTTTTTCAGATGCCGGAGGAAGTTTTTTGTTGATCCCGTCTTATCGACCTTCTGGCTCCACTTGCATTTCGCAACCAAACATGTTCTCAGACCATTATCAACCTTATAGTAATCCTTCGCTATGCCGCCTCGACTACCTCTACAGTCCGACATGCTATCAACATCTGCGTCTGATGAAAGCATTGATGGTTGAACTGATCCAGCTGCAGGCTCCTGTCGCACTGAAGAGTCAGCAAAACTAACGTCGGCAGGAAGCTGTGGTGCATGCTGAGAAGCCGGGCCCAACTCGCTGGAGTCATTGGAAGAAGATGTGGAGCTCGGCTCTCGAGCGCTGTTGTTGCCACCGTGTCCTGATACACGTCTGCGTTTGTCCTGCATGATGTTCCCCTCGCTGGACGCCTCTGAAATTTGGGGGGCTGGCAGACTTCGCTTCCGTGTGTCAAGCGGATGACTGTCCACCAGTCTTTGGCTTGCGTCGGACGCTGCCTTACGCTTTTTTTTAACAAAGGCGGCGTCCATTTTTGCTGTGGTGTGGCTGGAACGTTACTGACTCTAAGTGTCCAGGTGCACAGAAAGCACAGCTCTTGAGGTCTGTCGTGGTAGAAATTGTTTGTTACAGAACTTCCGTTGTGACTTCTTGGAAAGTGTCCGGGTGGACAGAATCGTATTGCTAGTAACATTGATAGAGGTTAGTTGTACTGGGTAGAGATAACTGAAGTACGTCAATGAGTTGAGAAAGTGTCCGGGTGGACAGAATCCTATTGCTAGTAACATTGATAGAGAGGTTAGCTGTACTTGATAGAGATCACTGAAGTACCGTCAATGAGTTGAGAAAGTGTCCGGGTGGACAGAATCGTATTGCTAGTAACATTGATAGAGGTTAGTTGTACTGGGTAGAGATAACTGAAGTACGTCAATGAGTTGAGAAAGTGTCCGGGTGGACAGAATCTTATTGCTAGTAACATTGATAGAGAGGTTAGTTGTATTGGGTAGAGATAACTGAAGTACGTCAATGAGTTGAGAAAGTGTCCAGGTGGACAGAAAATACATGCCTCGATGTCCGTTGTGATGCAAAATTGTTTGATACATACAAAACTTATATTGCGTCTTCTTGGAAAGTGTCCGCGTGGACAGAAAGAACAATAGCTTCGTTTTAGATTCTCTATCACATCGGGTTTTACTCGGGTCTGACTTTTGACCCGAGAAGGGTTTTCCTACTGGACCCGATACCTGACCCGGATCCGACCCGAAAATTTTCCATGAAAACCCAGCACTCGGGTCGGGTACATTTAGTCAATGGACCCGGACCCGACCCGAAAGACCCTAAAACCCGCCGATCCTTATTGATGACTGCATCCAAGAAAGTGCGCCAGTTGCCGATACTATCGTAAGTTGATCCACCACACTATTATAATGATTCTGAACAGTTTAACCAAGCAGGTTAGTGATTTCCTCGTCCCATCAAACCCACTTTACACCACAGCCATCCTCAATATGATGGAGAGCCTGTCGCCATCCAAGTCCGTTGCGTCTGCACAGCCATTCACTCCGCACAGCCATTCACTGATCTGCCCTTCGACCAAGAGGATAATATCACTGTTGATCAACGATCGGAGATCGTCTTTGGCCAAAACACAAATATAGTATGTACAATGAATCATAGGAACATTTTTGTTTGCTTACACATAGCTGGTAAGCGCCAAGAACTGTCTGATTGGCGAAGGCGTAGGTGGGGGCGGAACTGGCGTCAGTGAGAGTAATCTTTGGTGGGTAGAAATCACCAGCATGTGCCTTAAATCTTACAGGGCTGGGGTAACCTGCCACACCAAAATGAAAGGACCAGCGGTGGTAGGAAGGCGCGTTGTGGCAAGCTGGTCTTCCCGAAACAACCCTGATGATCAAGATGGCCAGAAAATCATTCAACATCCCTTGTCCAATCACTGCATTAGGGAGCATTTTAAACAGTGATCTTGAGGCATCTGGATGGTGAATTGCTTTTTCCAATACAGTACGACAGGTTGAAAGGAAAGCGTGCATACTTGTGGGGGATGTTTCTACAGGTGTGCTTCTCGGAACAGTGGGTAGTGGGTTGTGTGGTTAAACACATGATTAAGTCTGAGCAATTGTCGAGCAATTGTCGCAACGAAAGTTTTTGCAGCGATTGGCTGATGAATATCATAACCTCCCCCAAAAAAATACGGTTGATCCGAAAGAACGATTGTTGCAGTCCAGCTACTGTGAACGTTCTCTGCTATATTTTGGGCAAAACCAATATCGGAGAGAGCGAGCGATAGCGCAGAAGAGATACAATAAAACGAAAAGAAAAAGGAATCCCGAAGTTCCGTTGTTTTTTGCACACAGCAGTAATGACAGGTTAGGATGAGGAGGCGGCCAAAGTTGAAATGAAACCAAAATCAAAAGTGCGATCGCTAAGAATTTGGCCTGGAGAAGAAAGGAAAAAGATACATTCTGTCACAGTTGTTGGGGAACCCCTGTGGCCGTACAAATCACTCATCCCCTGTCCAATCCGACCCGCTCTGCTCCTCCCCATCCTCCTCCTCCTCCTCCTTGCCCAACTCCACCTTCACCTTGCCATTGCCCAAAAACCACCTCCACCACCCCCTCACCTCCGCAACCGGCGGCTCGCGGTCCACACCCCCCGGCCGCGGCCCTACACGACCCTTTCGGCTCCGCAGCCACGCCGTGGCTCTTTGCAGCGTGGCGCTTGAGGTCGTACAGCACGCACCGACGTCGCACGCGTACTTCTTCTCCCTTTTCGGGTAGTGCGTTTCCAGGTGGGTTTCATAGTTGAACCGCTGGGTGAAGGAGCGCGTGCAGCCCCCTGGTGCGGGCATATGAAGAGTTTCGCGGGGCGGCGCGTTTCGGGCCGACGACGACGACTGCCGCGGCGGGGGTTGGTGGTGGGAGGTGGTGCGTGCACGTGCAGGTTAGGGGTGGTGCTGCGAGAACGCGGTTGGCGTTGTGGGATGCGATGATCAGGGACCGGAGCTGGCTCATGGTCATGCAGACATGTTTTCGGGATCGTCGTCCGTGTTCGAGGAAGGGGATGTGCTCGAGGAAGAAGAAGATTGTGAGCCCGGGGGGGATGGTTGTGGTGGAGCCGGTTGGGTGCTCGGCGAGAACGTCTTCGACAAAGGTCGTGGAGATTTGCTCGAACATCGTGATTTGCGGCGTGGGCGTTTCCGGCGGCGGCTCGACTGATCCCGCTGTCGTCGTCGCAGTGGTGGTTGTGGAGTTGTGCATCAACGAGGCGAAGAAGTCAAACTCTGTGACGTTTTGGCCAGTCACTGCGGCAGCAGGGTCTCCTTGCGTCAAAGTGAAACCTCCCATGTCGAGAGGAAGAAGTTGCGAATATGGATCATAAGGCGCGGTGAGTCCGAGTCCAGAGAAGTAGTCAGTCGGAACAGGGGATTCGAATACCAGTGCCGGGATAGGGACGGCCGGGGTGCTGAGTGTAAGGGAGTCGAAGGACGGGTATGTACCAAAAAGAGGGGTGGTGTTGGGTTGGAAGCCATGGGGTGAGGGGGTGATTGTAAACCCGAGAAGAGGGGGTGTGAAGTGAGTCGGCGGGGACAGGTGCGGTGTCATTGCCTGAGGTGACACGAGAAGGTTGGTCTGTGGTGTAGGTGGGGCCAGTTGTTGTTGGGCATAGCCCATGCCCAGACCTGACAGGATAGATGATTGGAGTGGGAAGGTGATCGGAAAGGATTGTGATCCATTGCCGCTGGTGCTGGTGCTGGATGGCTGCTTTGGGAGCGAGTTGTGTGGGTCGTTCTTGTCTGGGGTGTTCATGTTGTTGGTGGAGCCTGCAAGGCGATGGGCATGACCGAACCTGGACGTCGTAGACCGTCTCCTCAGGCATCAAGAGAGTCATGTCCTAACAGATGATTCATGATCAGCCTGAAGCCGTTTCATCAAATCGAGGCCATTTTGCTCACAGCGAACTGGCAAGTGAAGTCGAGAGCACTCGAGATGGACCGCAAGGAGGTCCCAGCGACCCGAGCGACACGCTCTTCTTCCGGAATGTTCTCGTCTGTGTGCAGGTGTGTTCGTGATCCTCAGGATCATCGATGTTGTGGGTTACAGGAAGCGACCAATCTTGTGCACTTGCACTTGCGTTCTCGTCGTCAGAGATGAGAGATGGAGCTCACCTCAGGATGGTCCACAGTAGCCTCAATCGGCTGCCAGATCAGACACAGTTATTGAAGATTTGCGCAGATCAATTGCACATACCTCAAATTCAACAATAGCCGACTCAACGTGGACCATCAGAGACGAGGCCGGGACTTGGCAGGTCTTCACCTTGGGGATCACAAGGGTCTTGTCCTGGCAATAACCTTGATTCGCACGAAAGCTTTGCGTAGGTTTGTCACGAGGCTCACAGCGAGCTGGCGGGAAGCAAAGTCGAGAGCACCCAACCCTGCGACGCGGATCACGGCCAAGGTGGCGCTTGCGCATCCGTATTTCAAGGTTGCGATTGCGGACGATGGGGTTGGGGTTCCTGTTGGGGTCGGTGGGTTCGAGATGGTGAGGAGGAGACTCCGTGGTGGGGTGTGACGGGCATACATTTGTTCCCTTGTCCAACATACTCGTCGCAACATCCCCGTTGAGGTGATTTCGTATTATTTGCTTACAAGGAATGGTATGAAAACAATGATGTCAGCCAAAGAACTAAATACAGAAACAACAATGCTTACCTACACCCAAAAAGAAAACACGCACGTTTCGCGGCTCTGAAGACCCACCAGACTTTCCCCACTTAACATTTCTCTATAATCTTTTTCATTTCTCTTATCTTTACCCCACCTCCAGCGATGGTGTGATTATCATTATTACTCATTCTTTAATGTTCTTTCATTAACTTCAACTTCTAAGCTGCCCACCAAAAATGCATAAATAGGTTATCCCCTTTTTCTAATAGATCAGACTAGTTTAGATCCAAACCAACCATCTTACCTTCCTGTCTCCGGTCCTGGGAACAATCGTTAGGACGCCCAAAACCCTGTGTTCCCTCAAACCAATTACGCGCAACAATTTCCATCTCTTCAACATCTTTATCCCTCCCACGACACCATCTGGTAGTTGAACTGGAAGTCATTGATTTCACACCACCAAGTCATTGATTTCACACCACCAAAGCCCCCGGAGTGCCACACCCCCCAACCCAACCTAACATAGCCGAACATGCTCTTCTTCCGCTCCAAGCAGTTCCCCCTTGCGCTCGTCCGACGTCTTCCTGCAGCAAATCCTCTCTTCACTCGCAGGCTCGAAAGCTCTGCTTCCGTCGGTGTCAGTGGCGGTGTCGATGAAAGTCTCATCGACATGACCATCAGACTGGCGCGGTCTGACCCTGCTGTGGCCAAAGCTCTTCTCACCCTCAAGGAGCGGGCGGATAACGAGCGGGCCGAGAAGGAGAAGGAGAAGGAGCGCGCTGAGAAGGAGAAGGAGCGCGCTGAGAAGGAGAAGGAGCGAGCTGAGAAGGAGAAGCAGCGCGCTGAGAAGGAGAAGGAGCGCGGTGAGAAGGAGAAGGAACGCACGTTGCGCAAGTTAGACATGTCAGAGGTCAAGTGTGCCCAACTGTTGTTCGCTGCAGGTCAGCTTACCGTCCGTGGCGTGATAGGTGAGTTTTTTTGCCCGTTGTTTTGTTGCTTTCCTTTGTGCTAAGTGCATTTCTCTTTCCAGAAACACTTGAGAAACGCTTACTTTCAATGGCTGATCGGGAAAAGATCAACAGGGTCGATGTTTGGACCAAGATCTTCACGACTCACAGCGAACTGAAGAGTGCTCCGGGTGCCTGCAACTTCAAAAGCGCCAAAGATGCTGCTGCTGATATAGCTGAGACGTATCGCCAAACATCTACAGATATACACACCTTTTGGGCAGATACGCGTACTAGCGTTGTAAGCATTCACTCGGTGAGTCGTTTTATCTGTGTTTGATATACAGTGTGTTCTAATCCTTTCTCAAGGCCATACCAGACAGAAGCGTGTGCCTTTTGAACCACCTGGCGTCATTGGTGGCCAGGTTTAAGTTTGTGGGAGTTGGACCTAATATGATTTATGATGGAGCAGAAGGGACAATTGACAAAAGTGGCGACAGTTGATTGACAGATGGCGACGATGTAGCGGGAGGCTTTTCACTACTTCCATTAATAAGAGGAGGGTCATGACAATGTCTCATCTCATCTTGCAACTATTCACATCAATTGCCATTGATTTTATGTCTTCATTCTTGTTCAACACATCCGTATCCATCCCTGTGGTGATTCCATCACAACACTGCCATCAAACACATTCAGATCAAAGTCACTATGAATGATTGTGAGTCTACTAGCTCTTGTGTAGAGAGGAGCGTGGTCACGGTTGTATTGATTTACGGCAGGATGGCACATTTGTGTGGAGTGCACGTTTGACACTCCCCCTCACTCTGAACAAATGTAAAAGCATAGAGAAATAAAACTAAACATAGTGCTCTAGGAAATATATATCGGCGACGAAGAATCATAGAGCGAAAAGAAATGGAAGGACGATTATTGTCTTTTGCCACAAAAGAACTAAAGCCCAACCATAGAATAAAATGCATATTGGCTCTCTCCCCCTCAAATCGACATCGTTGACCAACTCGTGATATTTAGCGCATAGAGACTCCCCCTTTGGACAAGGATGTCATAGAACAAATATCTGCAAGAGATCGGAGACAGAGGGAATCACGGTGTTTAGTAAACTGAATACGGCTGAGAGTTTTGGTGAGTAAGTCGGCCATGTTCTCTGAAGAGGAGATTTTGGTGACACATAGATCAGTACCGTGGTGATGGGCAGTGGCAAAGGCTTTTGAATCTACATGTTTGTTAAGGTCAGTGCGAATGTAACCTGATTTAATTTGGGAAACACAAGCAGCGTTGTCTTCATAGATAGTAGTCGGTTCATTGAGGATCGTAAAAGGTAATCGTAAGTCTGTAAGTATAGCTGTGAGAAGTTCTCTGATCCAGATAATTTCCTTAGCTGTGTCCCAGAGAGCAAGAATTTCTGAGTGCATAGTAGAGGTGGTAGGCATATTGTTTCTTTGATCGCCAGGAGATAGCTGCGCCACAGCAGGTTAGTGCGTATCCGGTTTGAGCTTTACCAGAGGAGTAGTCAGACATGAACGAGGCATCGGCATATGCAACAATCGAAGCGGGTTTTGTTCGATCAAAGTAGAGCCCATAGTCCATAGTCTGTTTTAGATATTTTAGAATCATTTTACCTCCTTCCCAGTGTCTCATAGTAGGGGCTTGGCTGTGGCGAGCTAGAAGGTGTACTGCTAATGCAATGCCAGGTCTACTTTTGTTAGCAAGGCAAAATAAAGATCCAATTAAGCTCATGTAAGGATAACCGGGTGAAAGAATGTCTTCTCCTTCGTGGAGAGGACCATATTTGTCGTTCCAGGGTTCAATTTGTCTGGCGTCAATTGGGATGAGTGTAGTATCATTGCAGTCAGACATACCAAATCTGTCAAGAATTTTCTTAGTGTAAGCCTGTTGGTGGACAAAGAGACCATTGGGAGTACAAAGGAATTCGAATCCAATGCATCATTGAGCTAATCCAAGGTCTTTCATTCAAATTCAGATTTGAGAAGTGTTTTGGTTAGTCGACTAGCTTCAGGAGTTCCCATAATGCTTAGGTCATCAACATAGATTCCGATAATAACCCATCCATCAGCAAAGGCTTTATAGTAAATAGGAGGTGCTTTAGGCATAGAGAGATAATCTCGAGAATCGAGGAGCTTCGTAAGTCGTTCGAACCAGCATCGCCCAGATTGTTTAAGACCATAGAGGGCTTTACGAAGACGGATTCCAGGGTTGTCATAGAGACCTTCGTAATATAGGCCTTCAGGGACCTTCATGTAGATCTCGCAGTGAGTGTCTCCATAGAGGTAAGCAAGTACAACGTCCATAATATGAACTTCGACATTAAATATAACACTTAGTGCAAGGATAATACGGTAGGTAGTAGAATCCATTACAGGGGAATAGGTATCTGAGTATTCAAATCCAGGTCGTTGATTGAATCCTTTTGCTACAAGGCGTGCCTTAAACCTAATAATGTTTCCATCAGAATCTCGTTTTGTAACAAAAACCCATTTGTGGTCCACAAGTAGTTTGTGGGTTGGTACTTCCTGAACATGGCCTCCAACTTGTCGTTTCATGAGACCAGTAATTTCTTCTTTCATCGCAGTTTGCCATTGGGGCCAGTCAGGTGAAGCTTTGGCTTCTTCCAGCCTGATAGGGTCTGGTCGATATTGTGAGTTGGAAGGTTGTTACTTCTTTGATTTGGAGTTTGTTGAAGTGTTGTCTGTAGCCATGATGGTTTTGTACGTGGTAAAAGCAAATGCATTGTCTACAAGGGAACGGGTGACGGTGATGTTACTGAAGAGGACCTCGTTGTTGGTAGGAGGTTTGAGAACAAGTTTGATTCGAGGTTTAGTTTATGAAGTCCCTGAATGTAGTAAGTAGATAGTGAGTGATTGGGATTTGGGATTTGGAAGATGTTCAAAAAAATACGGCATTTCCAGAGGAATGCCTGTCACTGCAAAGGTTGAAGAGTTCCAAGCGACCATCAAACGAGCAGATGAGGACCGTGAAAGGACAAAACTTCTCCTCAAACAGTCAGAACGACTGTTGAACATGACAAAAGATCTTGAAGAGACTGCAATGAACGAGAGAAGGACCCGCATCGCAGCAGAAGTGCGAGAGAAGGCTCTCATTGATGAATTGGGCAGGGCGAGTGAATTGATTCAGCACGGCGAGCACGAAGAGCTAGCAAGATTCAGGGAGATCACCACTGCAATGGAAAGGGAGAAGCAGGCGGCTTCCCAGGAGATTTCACAATGGAAATCACGTGTGACCGCCCTGGAGGGAGCGCTTGCTGCTCTGAAACGACAGGCTGGTCATTCAGAAGCTGCAGCACCTGCGGCGCCAACATCAACAGGCGGCCCAATAAGCATATCGTCGGCTATCAAGGGGATTGGTAGAATTCCGAAGGTACATCAAACCAGTTCTTCAACGAGTTCCCTTGCATTGCTTAGCCTGCAGCAGCACCGCGTACGGCTATTAAGGTTCGGCGGGTCCGGGTCAGGTCCGGGTTTCAGTGGCGACCCGCACCAAACCCTTTGGGTCGGGTCGTGTTTGTCTGGGGACCCGCCGGGTCACTGACGGGTACAAAGGGAATACCCGGACCCGAAGTGGTTGAAACCCGTACCGGACCCTGACCCGCCCGGTTTTTGCTGCCCAGGAGAGGATTGATTGAATTTTGAGTTAGACCACGGATATTTACATGAACACTTTGTGTCTGTGTGGACAGTGTGTATTTTAGAAACACTATCATAAAAAGAAACAAAACTCCAATCACAAGTTGATAGGAGGTTGGTTGTACTTGATCGAGATCAGTGAAGTATCAGTGAAGTACCGTCATGAGTTGAGAAAGTGTCCGGGTGGACAGAATCTTATTGCTAGTAACATTATTAGAGAGGTTAGCTGTACTTGATAGAGATCACTTAAGTACCATCAATGAGTTGAGAAAGTGTCCGGGTGGACAGAAATCTGGGAGACTGAGTGTCACTGTGTCTGTCTGGGTAGAATAGGATTCTGTCCACCCGGACACTTTCTCAACTCATTGATGGTACTTAAGTGATCTCTATCAAGTACAGCTAACCTCTCTAATAATGTTACTAGCAATAAGATTCTGTCCACCCGGACACTTTCTCAACTCATTGATGGTACTTCACTGATACTTCACTGATCTCTATCAGGTACAGCTAACCTCTCTTCAAATACTACTCGCAATAGGATTCTGTCCAGGCGGTCGCTTTCTCAACTCCTGGACGGTACTTTAACAGATGAACAGTCTAAACAACAATTTATATTTAAAAGAGTGGGTTATCATCAGTTGCTTCCAACTCTAATACCACATCAAAATCCTCGCCAAAATTATGCACCTTTACAAAATCCTCACTAACATCACTTTTTGAATCTAGGGAATCATTTTTGAACAGTTCTTCAGCACTCAATTGATGCAACCAGTCATGACGGCACATCAACGCATTTATTGTTCTTGGAGCAAGGCGATTGCGAGTTGCAGGTACCAAATCAACCCTGGCTGAAAACTTTCGTTCGACTGGAGCGCTTGTTGCTGGTATTCCTAAACAGTCCATTGCCATCTGGCTTAGGGCTGGAAAGTTCACACTTCCACCGGTCTTCCACCAGTCCATAATATTGATTGGCTTCCCATCAGAATCAATACCGCGGAGTACCTGATCGCCAAGATAGCGATCCAGCTCATCTTTTTCCTCAGGAATCTCTTCTTGCCAGATGAAAACGGATCTAATGGCTCTCAAGCGTTCAGCGTCCGTTTTTTTCTGTCTATCACCGGAAGCTCCGCTCGAATCGTGTCGACGTTCTGGCGTGTTTCCAAAAACATCAGCACCACTGTTCTTGATTTTCCGTGACTTATACGATTCCTCCCAGACTTTCCGCACTAGGGTGACCTGATCCCTTCCTACATCTTTCTCCCAAGCATTTGAAAATCGATAATATTGATCCTTAAAACGAGGATCGAGTACCGTAGCAACTGCTAAACACGGGCTCTTAGCGATTGAGTAATATATTCTCAGCTTATCTAGTGCATTTCGAAATGCTTTGGTGAAAGTTTATCCAATTCTGCCTCCTCTAGGTCCTCCAGTTGATCGATAAGATCGTTGTAAAATGGAATAACAAGCGGAAGTGTTGGATATCTAGACCCCTCGACTGCCTTTGATATAACCTCGAAAACACTCAAACCATCCCGGATCTTCTGTAGGACCTCCCATTGCTTTGGATTTATTGACCAATCTTTCAAAGAATCTTCAATCCAGCATATTTTGTCCATTGCCTCTCGTAGCTGTAAGGCTCGTTTGACCATATAGAACGTGCTATTCCAGCGAGGTGTCACATTGATAATTGGTAATAGAGGAACCAGTTTCACAAATCGGCACGAATCAATAAATGAGCTTCGTCATTTTGGGGAAGGCCGGATTCCTCTGACTAGCTGTCGAAGAAGGTTTATGACATTAACGCCGGAGTTATCGTCATTTGCGACTGTGTCCCCTGCGGGCGCGAATGTATCGATAAAATCCTTTGCTGCAAGATTGATAATGTGTGCCATACACCGCATGTGTTGAGTTTCTGCAGACCACGCAATATCCCTATCTTCCAAGAGCTTCCAGCTTAGCACTCATGGTAAAGTTGTTTGAACTGTTGTCAGTTGTAATGCACAATAAGCGTTCACCCGATAGCATGCCAAATTCATCCAGACACGTGACAAGCTGACTAGCCATGGCGACGCCTTCATGCTTTCCAACCATCGGAATCATCTGCAGCAGCAAGTCCTGCCTCCCATTCTTTCGTGATGAAGTGGGCAGTAATTCCAAGAAAAGAAATCTGGTTCTTCGATGTCCAACAGTCAGCTGTTATTGAAACCAGTTCTCCAACGAGTTCCCTTGCATCGCTTAGCCTGCAGCAGCACCGTCGTACGGCTATCCTTTTGGTGAAAGAGGTCATCCAGGGTATCTGCTTCCAGATGCATAAGATCAATGAGGTTATTTATGACCTTAAATTGCCGTCTCTTCCACCATCAATCAAGTACGTCAACGTAAACTACGAAGTCCTCTCCTGAAATGAATTTTTATGGCCCATATTTGTTGAATCAGACGACCGCTCAAGCCGAATATCAACTTCAAGTAGCAGTGCTCAGAGCAGCCTTACTCTTCTTAGGGTGCACATTTTGCTCGGAAACTGGATACGGCACAACAAATCGCTAAGTACGTCTGCCACTATCTATCGCATGTTCAGGGCATTAGTGGATGCATATCCTTCTGAGTGGCTAAGGTTCTGGACGGCATACATCAGGCATCTTTCGTCCATATTTGGCGAATGGACCCGGACCCGACCCGAAAGACCCTAAAACCCGCCGATCCTTAAAAATAACCTTCAAGTAACTGTCCTTGCTTCTACAGCAATGCGCAAGGCGAAGTCCGAACACTAGGAGCAAGTGAACCAACCTACTCCTTCTGAAATCGTTGTCAGGTCACTCAGTAGTCTGTCTAGGATGATCTTTTGCTATTTGCAATGCGTTCTTAGATCTGTGGTCATGTGTTCTATTTTCTTAGCCATTTAACATAAATCTGAACAAATCAAAAATTAATTAAATTCTAAACAAGTCAAAAAATAATTAATTCCAAACAAAAGAAAGGAAATCCCATTCCCACAACTCTTTCCCCAAATGTCTTTCTATGCCGCATTTGCGGAGCACACCACGACAGCCTCCCCAAACTGCAACACAGCTGAAACAGCGTGAAGCAGTTTGAAAGAGAGTGTGTGCGATGATGTCTGGTTTTCGGTATCTTCAAGAGCAAGAGCTTTCTTCTTCACTTCAATCTTATAGGTGATATCACAAACAATGTCATTGAAATTATCAAGAGAATCTGCACGCTGTTTGAAAACACTAAACGAGTCAAAGAGATTGGAGTGTCCCTCGGCAAATGTGCAAGCATAGGATCCAGCATCGCCAACGGATCAAAGGTTGCACAAACAGATCGCATCTGAGTGAGAACAACAGGGTTAGTTATGGTGGCACCTCTCTATGGTTTACATTCCGTGGGCTTTTGGTTGGAGGGTATTATTTGCCTCCGTGTGGAATTGCTCAGGACCCCTTCCTTGAAGAGTTTATTGCTTCACTTCCTCAACATGTCCCGTCGTCTCCGTGCCCTGTTCTTTTGTTGGGCGATTTCAATGCCCGTTTTTTAGCTACTGGTGATCATTCTTCAAATCGTAGGGGTAGGTTGTTTGAGCAATTTATTTCTGCCGCTAGTTTCTCTCTAGTTAAGCACCCTTCCTGTCATAACCCCACATGTTCTTCTCGCAATGGTGACTCCATTATCGATTTGTTGTTTGTCAATCCTCTGCTTCAATGTGATCCTATTTCTTACATAGTTCATAGTCGTCTAGCCGACGGCGAGTTTATGCCTTGGGCTTCTGACCATTTTCCGGTTACAGCTGTTTTTTCTTTTGCTCCTCCCAATGCCAGCGCTCCCTCTGCTGCACCCCCCCACAAGCGCTGGGCTGCTCATCTGTTGCGTGAACCTGCTGTCTTTCAAGCAATGGAGGAAGTGGGACATTTGTTTTTTTGATCCCACCCTTGCTGATGTCAATGCTGCGCTCAGTCCAATTTTAGAAGCTCCTGCCTTTGCCCAAATGTCTGTGGATGTTGCACAGGGATGTATTGACTCTGCATTGGATATTATTTTGTCCTTTGTTACTTCGTGTGCTGCTTGTGTCATTGGACCCCCCAGTTTAGTTCGCCGTCACCCTGCCCTGCCATTGTTGCCACGGCATTTAGTGGCCTTGCGACGGAGCTACTTACTTGCTCATAAGCACTATTTAGCTGTTTCTTCCTGTGATGATCCTGATCCTGTTTTAGTTGTTGAGTATTGCCGCTTGGAGCGTGACCGGCTATCGCGTGAGCGTGTCAAAGCTTTTCGTACTTGGTCTCTTTCTCAGCGAGCTCGAGAGGCTTCTGGCGACAATATGTTTAGTTCTTCTCCTAGTTCTTTAACCGAGGTTAGCAAATTTCTTTCCACCACGCGTAGGTGTCATCAACGGCGCTCAGCTGCAAGTGGTTTATTGTCTGATCCTGTCTCTTTATCTCATTATCGCAATCACTTTGCCTCTGTTTATCAGACTCAGTTTGCACAATCCTCTGCCAGTGCAGAACACGTTCGTCTACATGCGCTGAATGATTCTGTGTCAGTTAGTGTTAGTGACTTTGTTTGTGCTATTCGTTCTTCCCCAAACAACTCTGCTCCTGGCACAAACCATATTCCAGCTGAGTTATTTAAGCCGTTAGCTTCTGATGTTGCTATCCTTTTTGTTCAACTTTCAAACGCTATTTTCCGTTCAGGTTTGTCGCCCTCTGCCTGGAATGCTGGCTTGTTGTTACCTGTTTGGAAGAATAAGGGTTCCATTGGTGATATTAGTCAGTACCGCCCCATTACTTTAACCAATGTTGATAGAAAAATCTTTGAGCGTACCCTGCTTCCTATGCTTGTAGCTTATGTTGGTAAACTTGACCCCGCCCAAGCTGGTTTCCAGGCCAATCGTTGAGGTGTTGAGTGTGTTTTTGCATTAGATGCTACCCTTCGACGAGCTTCCTGCACTGCTCTGCCTTATTGTGTTACTTTCTTAGATATTAAAGCAGCGTATGATACTGTGCATAGGCCTCTTTTGTGGGAACGTCTTCGTCAATTTCCCAGAATTCCAAACCGTTTGATCTCTGTTTTGATGAGTATGTTTGATCATTGTTCTTCTCAGGTTGTTATAGAGAATCGTGCTTCTGATTTGTTTTTGCTTCCACGAGGTCTTCTTCAAGGTTCTGTTTTGTCTCCGTTCTTGTACTCAGTTTTCATCAATCCTTTAGCACAGCTCCTTCTTTGTGAATCCTCTCATCTTGCTAGGCATTCTTATAACACTCCTGTTTTCAATGCGTTGTTTTTTGCTGATGACATAGCTTTGTTTTCTGCAACCCCTGAGCAAGCCCAACCTGCATTGAAAATTTGTGAAGATTTTGCTTTAGCTTCTCATTTTGTGTTTTAACCTTCAAAGTGTGCTGTGTTATCTTCTCAACGGTTACCCACCCCCTTGAAGCTTCATGGCTCTGCTCTCCCTGTCGAGGTTTCATTTAGATACCTTGGTCGCTATTTACTATTGCAGGGTTTGATCTTGCTGCAACTATTGATCATCGCTTAGAGAAAGCTCGTGCCTCATTGCATCTTTTTGCACCTTATGTCTCGTACTTTGGTGGGTCTGCTCCTCGCATTGCCAGGTTGTTGTTTTTGTCTTTCATTAGACCTTCACTTGAGTTTGGTTAGCACTTATTCAGCCTTCCACTGCTCAGCTTCAGGTACTCGAGCGTTTTTGTTATCATGCACTGTGTCGTCTGTTTTCTAGCCCATACCACTTCGCGTGTTGGTTTGTTGCTGTTTGCGCAAATTCCTACCTTTGAGTTCAGGCTGAAGTACCTTCAGGCACGTATGTTTGCTTGCTGGTCTAGTGATTCCAGCCCTCTGTTACCAGCTGCTGTGTTGCAAGTCTATCAGTCATATCCAGTTGGTTATGGTTCATCTCCTTATTTTTCCACTTGTCACAATGATCTCATTGTTCCTATGCCTGTTGTGCCCCACTTCATCCGTTGATGTTGCATTTTCAGTCTTTAGCTGTTGTGCATAATGGACCAATTGCAGTTTCGTTTGCCCCTGTCCGCAATTTGAAACTTCGTCACCCTTTGTTGCTACCCCCACACCAACATCTCCCAACAGTATGTGTTCGTTTGTTCCTGCTATATCGGCTTGGCCGCCTGTTTCCAAACCCCCGACCTTATTGTAGGAACTGTCATGATGGCCCTGAAGTGTCGCGTGCCCATGTCTCTGTGTGTCTACATTTGCGTGCTAGTTTGTCTGCTAGTTTTGATTTAGGCCCGCCTGACGATCCCCGCTTACCTCTTGACATTGCAATTGATATGCTTTCACCACGGCCTTTTTATCCTTCCCCTGCTTTTTCCCAGTGGGTTCTTGTTCTTCGTGCACTTAACCGCATTTGGTCAAACTGTCTTGGTTATGACCTAGTTTTGTCTCCAGCTCCTGATTCTATCTTGTCTGCTTTTGTTGATTTGGATATGCCTTAGTGTTTTGAAACATTTTACTTTTCCTACGGCTCACACGGCTCCCCATGTGCTGCCAATTTACGTGTATTTTTACACTTGTATTTGGATTTTGCACCAGCGGCGGGTGATATGTATTGGTTGGACAATAAATACATATTATGAAGTTCAAAAAAAAAAATTCATAACTTTCATTTCTGTTTCTATTGCGGCTTTATGTTCTTCGACAAAAACTTCAAAAGCCAGCGTTCCAGAAAATTCCGGATCACCAGCAAACTTGAAGGGGACTTACCAAAGGAGGAAGGAGTGCGCCGCTGCTGACGTGGCAAGGACAAATTAAGGGAGGCTTTGTTGGGAATAGGAGAACCTATAAAAGGTGTGAGTCTTAAGCTTCCAATACATTGAACAAGTACCTCTTATCTGATCTTACCTCCCTACGACGAAATTCTACACAAACCCCACCAATAACTGCTTTAGTTGAACCTTGACCACCTTATGTTTGAATGCCGAGAAGGTGGGATCTCCGTGATGCTTTCGAAACATCTTCGTGGCGGCGTGGATAGCTGGTTTTGGTATTCCGGGGCTCTTGCCGCCCGAGGCAAGTTCTCTGTGCGTCTTCGCGAGATAGTTCTGTGGACATCTTTGCGAGGGTCTGTGCTTTCTGAGATCACATTTTTTGAACTGTACTAACATTCCAAGCAGTATTGAAGGGGCCACCTTGTGACCGATGAACATCTGAGCTTTTTCCTCTAAAACGACGCTTGAGAGTACAATATGCGTAAGTGATGAAATCCATTTGCCACTAAAAAAGTCAAAAAATAGTTTTGTTTACAATGGTTTATTCGTGGTCCACTCATTTCCCTCCGAAATGTCTTTAAACTTTTTTGATCCAACTACTTCTTTCAGTCCTCCTCCTGGCAATGCGCCCGCTCTCTCCCAGTCGACGCCACAGAAACAAAAGCCTACTGTTTCAACTTCCTCACACACCTCTTGCACACCTGTTTGCCCCTGCTCAACCTCCCAACCAAGCTCTACCAAAACATATTTGACTAGTCCACCTTCCCCGCTCTTGCATGGCCCTCTCGTGTTGCCAAACGTCTTATGGACGCTATCGTGCACCTGAAAAGTGTTCAAGCAATTCCGCGCAGGTAGAGTGTGCTCTCCAGGATCTGTGATCTGGCTTGATCTAATCTTAAATCTCAAGTGTACCAACGATCCTGGTTCCGCAAGCTCAAGTGCGGGACCCCATCTCCCTACCTGCCGAGACTGCAGCGTTGTCTCACCAAGCACACCCGAACAAGGTGACATGCGGCTCTTGGAGCCAACACCCATCCCAAGCTCCGAGGCCAGCAAGCTCGCTCGGTGCTTCTCCGCCCCTGACATTCACATACCCGCCGACGACGCACTCGATCGATCTGACGAGGGCACGGCGGACGTTGTTCACATGGGCATGAAGAGGTCGGTCAAGAAGCGAGGTCAAAAACAGAATAGACCTCGGAGGAGAAGCAGGCGGCGGCGTGAAAGAAGACTCAGGAAGGGCAGGCTGAGACGGCGGAACAGGCAGAGGCAAAGGCGCACACGAGCAGGGTCTGCCACGAGTCAAATCGAGTCAAATATTTTGCTATATTTGACTTGTGACCATTTGTGGCTTCCTTTGATTTGACTCGCCAGTCAAATGCCAGACGCCCCATTTGACTCGCCAAATATTTGATATACCATTCTGTTGGACCACTCGTCAAATGCTTCACAAATATTTGATTTGCCCAAATACATTTGACAAATAGATATTTGCCTATTCGATTTGTCAAGTATTTGCAGAATGTTTGCTATTCGCCAAATATTTGTATTAGATTCGACAAATATTTGGCAAATAGTTATCATTTGGCAAATATTGACAAATCACCACTTTTTGCAAGAAGATTAAAGGGTCCTTTCAGTAATATTACAATCTTTCTCAGGTACATATCTGTACCCGCTCCTGGAAAATCACGTGATTCCAGCAGTGGCCGAAAATTTGGTACCCACTGTCCTAGCTAAGGTTCGGCGGGTCCGGGTCGGGTCCGGGTTTCAGTGGCGACCCGCACCAAACCCTTTGGGTCGGGTCGTGTTTGTCTGGGGACCCGCAGGGTCACTGACGGGTACAAAGGGAATACCCGGACCCGAAGTGGTTGAAACCCGTACCCGACCCTGACCCGCCGGGTTTTGCTGCCCAGGAGAGGATTGATTGAATTTTGAGTTAGACCACGGATATTTACATGAACACTTTGTGTCTGTGTGGACAGTGTGTATTTTAGAAACACTATCGTTAAAAGAAACAAAACTCCACTGAGCAATCACAAGTTGATAGGTGGAACAGCCCAAATCAGCTTCTGTATCTGGTTCATATCGTCAGAGTCCCATCCACCACTGGTTACGTCCTTCGCCAACCCAGTCCTGATGAACCGATCAATGTCGTCATTTGAAAGCATGAAATCCTTGGCTAAACCTGTCTTCCAAGGTTTCCAATCCACCTCAGGGAGCGTTATGGACGAAAGATGCCCGATGTATGCCGTCCAGAACCTTAGCCACTCAGAAGGATATGCATCCACTAATGCCCTGAACATGCGATAGATAGTGGCAGACGTACTTAGCGAATTATTGTGCCGTATCCAGTTTCCGAGCAAAATGTGCACCCTAAGAAGAGTAAGGCTGCTCCGAGAACTGCTACTTGAAGTTGATATTCGGCTTGAGCGGTCGTCTGATTCAACAAATATGGGCCATAAAAATTCATTTCAGGAGAGGACTTCGTAGTTTACGTTGACGTACTTGATTGATGGTGGAAGAGACGGCAATTTAAGGTCATAAATAACCTCATTGATCTTATGCATCTGGAAGCAGATACCCTGGATGACCTCTTTCACCAAAAGGATAGCCGTACGACGATGCTGCTGCAGGCTAAGCAATGCAAGGGAACTCGTTGGAGAACTGGTTCGATGTACCTTCGGAATTCTACCAATCCCCTTGATAGCCGACGATATGCTTATTAGGCCGCCTGTTGATGTTGGCGCCGCAGGTGCTGCAGCTTCTGAATGACCAGCCTGTCGTTTCAGAGCAGCAAGCTCTCCCTCCAGGGCGGTCACACGTGATTTCCATTGTGAAATCTCCTGGGAAGTTGCCTGCTTCTCCCTTTCCATTGCAGCGGTGATCTCCCTGAATCTTGCTAGCTCTTCGTGCTCGCCGTGCTGAATCAATGCACCCGCCCTGCCCAATTCATCAATGAGAGCCTTCTCTCGCACTTCTGCTGCGATGCAGGTCCTTCTCTCGTTCATTGCAGTCTCTTCGAGATCTTTTGTCATGTTCAACAGTCGTTCTGACTGTTTGAGGACAAGTTTTGTCCTTTCACGGTCCTCATCTGCTCGTTTGATGGTCGCTTGGAACTCGTCAACCTTTGCAGTGACGGGCATTCCTCTGTAAATGCCGTACTTGTGTCCCTGCCGCCTGTAAAAGTCCAGAAATGTTGTTTCCTTCTGAAAGGAAGAGCTTTTCAAGCACTCCATACGATAGGCGTTTGCTGCTGTTATGAACTCCGTTCGTCCACTGCATTCATCGTGAATTTCGTTCAGGGCTTGACGAACTAGCTTGCTGTCAGAGTTAAGTCGGTCGATCAACCCTTGAAGAACAAATCTTGGGCCGCATTCATCACGATTTGTTTGACAGTTGCTGATGAAGGCCTCCGAGTCGTAGCTGTGGCCGCTCGCTTTGAATTTTTGATACCAAAGTCGTACGTCTGAAGCAGGACAGAGTCCGTCGATGAGCAAATAGTCAGCATCCCCTTTAGTACCACGTCGCGCTGGTTTCTTTGAAGGAGCTGTCGATTTGATATCTGTCGATTTGACATCAAGGCCAACTTCTGCTTCTTCCACTTCAGAACCCGATGCCAGAGATGTTTCAGGTGCAGTCACAGGTTCTGCACTTGATTCTCTTTCAGATGATGGTCTGGATTGTTTTAACGCTCGCTTCTTTGTAGTTCGAGGCATGGTGTTTGTACTGTTTGTCGTGGGAAGATACTGGCCCGGTTCTTAGCCGGAATGTTACAGGAATGTATGCTATAATACTTCCCTGACACTATAGTTTTCTACCCGATCTGAAAATAATAATAAGCCAGGGAAGAAACTGGCTAGTAACATTGATAGAGAGGATTCTGTCCGGGTGGACAGAATCTTATTGCTAGTAAAATTGATAGAGAGGTTAGCTGTACTTGATAGAGATCACTGAAGTACGGTCAATGAGTTGAGAAAGTGTCCGGGTGGACAGAATCTTATTGCTAGTAACATTAATAGAGAGGTTAGCTGTACCTGATAGAAATTACTGAAGTACCGTCAATGAGTTGAGAAAGTGTCCGGGTGGACAGAATCGTATTGCTAGTAACATTGATAGAGAGGTTAGTTGTATTGGGTAGAGATCACTGAAGTACGGTCAATGAGTTGAGAAAGTGTCCGGGTGGACAGAATCTTATTGCTAGGAACATTAATAGAGAGGTTAGCTGTACCTGATAGAAATTACTGAAGTACCGTCAATGAGTTGAGAAAGTGTCCGGGGGGACAGAATCCTATTCTACCCAGACAGACACAGTGACACTCAGTCTCCCAGATTTCTGTCCACCCGGACACTTTCTCAACTCATTGACGGTACTTCAGTAATCTCTATCAGGTACAGCTAACCTCTCTACAAATACTACTAGCAATAGGATTCTGTCCACCCGGACACTTTCTCAACTCATTGACGGTACTTCAGTGATCTCTACCCAATACAACTAACCTCTCTATCAATGTTACTAGCAATAGGATTCTGTCCACCCGGACACTTTCTCAACTCATTGACGTACTTCAGTTATCTCTACCCAATACAGCTAACCTCTCTATCAATGTTACTAGCAATAAGATTCTGTCCACCCGGACACTTTCTCAACTCATTGACGGTACTTCACTGATACTTCACTGATCTCGATCAAGTACAACCAACCTCTCTACAACTACTACTTGTAATAGGATTCTGTCCAGGCGGTCGCTTTCTCAACTCCTGGACGGTACTTCAACAGATGAACAGTCTAAACAACAATTTATATTTAAAAGAGTGGGTTATCATCAGTTGCTTCCAACTCTAATACCACATCAAAATCCTCGCCAAAATTATGCACCTTTACAAAATCCTCACTAACATCACTTTTTGAATCTAGGGAATCATTTTTGAACGGTTCTTCAGCACTCAATTGATGCAACCAGTCATGACGTCACATCAACGCATTTATTGTTCTTGGAGCAAGGCGGTTGCGAGTTGCAGGTACCAAATCAACCCCGGCTGAAAACTTTCGTTCGACTGGAGCGCTTGTTGCTGGTATTCCTAAATAGTCCATTGCCATCTGGCTTAGGGCTGGAAAGTTCACACTTCCAACAGTCTTCCACCAGTCCATAATATTGATTGGCTTCCCATCAGAATCAATACCGCGGAGTACCTGATCGCCAAGATAGCGATCCAGCTCATCTTTTTCCTCAGGAATCTCTTCTTGCCAGATGAAAACGGATCTAATGGCTCTCAAGCGTTCAGCGTCCGTTTTTTTCTGTCTATCACCGGAAGCTCCGCTCGAATCGTGTCGACGTTCTGGCGTGTTTCCAAAAACATCGGCACCACTGTTCTTGATTTTCCGTGACTTATACGATTCCTCCCAGACTTTCCGCACTAGGGTGACCTGATCCCTTCCTACATCTTTCTCCCAAGCCTTTGAAAATCGATAATATTGATCCTTAAAACGAGGATCGAGTACCGTAGCAACTGCTAAACACGGGCTCTTAGCGATTGAGTAATATATTCTCAGCTTATCTAGTGCATTTCGAAATGCTTTGGTGAAAGTTTCATCTAATTCTGCATCCTCTAGGTCCTCCAGTTGATCGATAAGATCGTTGTAAAATGGAATAACAAGCGGAAGTGTTGGATATCTAGACCCCTCGATTGCCTTTGATATAACCTCGAAAACACTCAAACCATCCCGGATCTTCTGTAGGACCTCCCATTGCTTTGGATTTATTGACCAATCTTTCAAAGAATCTTCAATCCAGCATATTTTGTCCATTGCCTCTCGTAGCTGTAAGGCTCGTTTGACCATATAGAACGTGCTATTCCAGCGAGTTGTCACATCGATAATTGGTAATAGAGGAACCAGTTTCACAAATCGGCACGAATCAATAAATGAGCTTCGTCGTTTTGGGGAAGACCGGATTCCTCTGACTAGCCGTCGAAGAAGGTTTATGACATTAACGCCGGAGTTATCGTCATTTGCGACTGTGTCCCCTGCGGGCGCGAATGTATCGATAAAATCCTTTGCTGCAAGATTGATAATGTGTGCCATACACCGCATGTGTTGAGTTTCTGCAGACCACGCAATATCCCTATCTTCCAAGAGCGTCTCCAGCTTAGCACTCATGGTAAAGTTGTTTGAACCGTTGTCGGTTGTAATGCACAATAAGCGTTCACCCGATAGCATGCCAAATTCATCCAGACACTTGACAAGCTGACTAGCCATGGCGACGCCTTCATGCTTTCCAACCATCGGAATCATCTGCAGCAGCAAGTCCTGCGGCTCCCATTCTTTCGTGATGAAGTGGGCAGTAATTCCAAGAAAAGAAATCTGGTTCTTCGATGTCCAACAGTCAGCTGTTATTGATACTTTTGAAGGCGAACCAACAATCAGACCTTTAATGAGCTCCTTCTGCCTATCGTAAAGATCCATCTCCTTTTGCTTCACTGCTTTTGCCGTCTTTGGTGTATAGTTTGGCTGAAAAGTCTTCAGCATGCTGACAAAGAACTCTTTCTCCACAACAGTAAAAGCCTGATTGTCTGCAGCAATCCAGTCCAAAATCGACCGCCACGCTACGTCTGGATTGAACACAAAGTTTTGCTCCTTCTCCTGCGAGCCAAAATTCAATGTCTGTTGTCCCTTGGGGACGATGTCCAACAGTCCAAGCGACCTGGCAATACTTCCATGGTGGTTTTTCAGATGCCGGAGGAAGTTTTTTGTTGATCCTGTCTTATCGACCTTCTGGCTCCACTTGCATTTCGCAACCAAACATGTTCTCAGACCATTATCAACCTTATAGTAATCCTTCGCTATGCCGCCTCGACTACCTCTACAGTCCGACATGCTATCAACATCTGCGTCTGATGAAAGCATTGATGGTTGAACTGATCCAGCTGCAGGCTCCTGTCGCACTGAAGAGTCAGCAAAACTAACGTCGGCAGGAAGCTGTGGTGCATGCTGAGAAGCCGGGCCCAACTCGCTGGAGTCATTGGAAGAAGATGTGGAGCTCGGCTCTCGAGCGCTGTTGTTGCCACCGTGTCCTGATACACGTCTGCGTTTGTCCTGCATGATGTTCCCCTCGCTGGACGCCTCTGAAATTTGGGGGGCTGGCAGACTTCGCTTCTGTGTGTCAAGCGGATGACTGTCCACCAGTCTTTGGCTTGCGTCGGACGCTGCCTTACGCTTTGGTTTAACAAAGGCGGCGTCCATTTTTGCTGTGGTGTGGCTGGAACGTTACTGACTCTAAGTGTCCAGGTGCACAGAAAGCAAAGCTCTCGAGGTCTGTCGTGGTAGAAATTGTTTGTTACAGAACTTCCGTTGTGACTTCTTGGAAAGTGTCCGGGTGGACAGAATCGTATTGCTAGTAACATTGATAGAGGTTAGTTGTACTGGGTAGAGATAACTGAAGTACGTCAATGAGTTGAGAAAGTGTCTGGGTGGACAGAATCCTATTGCTAGTAACATTGATAGAGGTTAGTTGTACTGGGTAGAGATAACTGAAGTACGTCAATGAGTTGAGAAAGTGTCTGGGTGGACAGAATCCTATTGCTAGTAACATTGATAGAGAGGTTAGCTGTATTGGGTAGAGATAACTGAAGTACGTCAATGAGTTGAGAAAGTGTCCGGGTGGACAGAATCCTATTGCTAGTAACATTGATAGAGAGGTTAGCTGTATTGGGTAGAGATAACTGAAGTACGTCAATGAGTTGAGAAAGTGTCCGGGTGGACAGAATCTTATTGCTAGTAACATTGATAGAGATGTTAGTTTGTACTTGATAGAGATCACTCAAGTACCGTCAATGAGTTAAGAAAGTGTCCGGGTGGACAGAATCTTATTGCTAGTAACATTGATAGAGAGGTTAGTTGTATTGGGTAGAGATAACTGAAGTACATCAATGAGTTGAGAAAGTGTCCGGGTGGACAGAATCTTATTGCTAGTAACATTGATAGAGAGGTTAGCTGTACTTGATAGAGATCACTGAAGTACCGTCAATGAGTTGAGAAAGTGTTCGGGTGGACAGAATTTTATTGCTAGTAACATTGATAGAGAGGTTAGCTGTACTTGATAGAGATCACTGAAGTACCGTCAATGAGTTGAGAAAGTGTTCGGGTGGACAGAATTTTATTGCTAGTAACATTGATAGAGATGTTAGTTGTATTGGGTAGAGATAACTGAAGTACGTCAATGAGTTGAGAAAGTGTCCGGGTGGACAGAATCTTATTGCTAGTAACATTGATAGAGATGTTAGTTTGTACTTGATAGAGATCACTCAAGTACCGTCAATGAGTTAAGAAAGTGTCCGGGTGGACAGAATCTTATTGCTAGTAACATTGATAGAGAGGTTAGCTGTATTGGGTAGAGATAACTGAAGTACGTCAATGAGTTGAGAAAGTGTCCGGGTGGACAGAATTTTATTGCTAGTAACATTGATAGAGATGTTAGTTTGTACTTGATAGAGATCACTCAAGTACCGTCAATGAGTTAAGAAAGTGTCCGGGTGGACAGAATCTTATTGCTAGTAACATTGATAGAGAGGTTAGCTGTACTTGATAGAGATCACTGAAGTACCGTCAATGAGTTGAGAAAGTGTTCGGGTGGACAGAATTTTATTGCTAGTAACATTGATAGAGATGTTAGTTGTACTTGATAGAGATCACTCAAGTACCGTCAATGAGTTAAGAAAGTGTCCGGGTGGACAGAATCTTATTGCTAGTAACATTGATAGAGAGGTTAGTTGTATTGGGTAGAGATAACTGAAGTACGTCAATGAGTTGAGAAAGTGTCCGGGTGGACAGAAAATACATGCCTTGATGTCCGTTGTGATGCAAAATTGTTTGATACATACAAAACTTATATTGCGTCTTCTTGGAAAGTGTCCGCGTGGACAGAAAGAACAATAGCTTCGTTTTAGATTCTCTATCACATCGGGTTTTACTCGGGTCTGACTTTTGACCCGAGAAGGGTTTTCCTACTGGACCCGATACCCGACCCGGATCCGACCCGAAAATTTTCCATGAAAACCCGGCACTCGGGTCGGGTACATTTAGTCAATGGACCCGGACCCGACCCGAAAGACCCTAAAACCCGCCGATCCTTATCAGGTACTCTGTGGTTCCAGGTGAAATTTGTTATACCTGAAAGCAAATGACGGGACAGCATTGTTGGTTTTCCTGCATCCACCGCAGTAGTTCAAAAGGGATAATCCGACGCTGTTGCACCTGCTTCCGCCTCTCAGCAACAGCCCTAGCAGCAGCAGAAGGACTGGCACCAGAGGGGGCAGCGGATGGGACAATGTGGAGGTATCTTCTCCGCATGTACGTGGGCAAAACAGAGAAACCAACAATGCAAACGACAGCGGTAAGTTCTCTATCATTCTTGTTTGAAATTGACTTAAAGATCCCGGTACATCTGCAACAGAACTACAAGAATCCGCTTCAAAGCGCCGCACGTGTTGGTTGACTTAAACAGCACTTTGCCTTCAATTCTACAGAGAGGATGAGCTGAAAGCTCCTTTTGGAGGAAACGGCATCCTCTTCTTGGTTTCTCTAATCATTTCTAATGCACTCTCCAGTTAATGAAGAAGAAGTCACTATCCCAGATACTGTTTAAACACTCAAGATGTGTAAAGTCGTTTTTGAGATGTATATTTTTGTAGTTATTGTGCTTTTGAGATTTTGTGCATTCACCAAATGGTCACACTGAGCGAGGTAACCATAATTTGGTATATCAGTTCTGTAAGGGAAGCTTTCGAGTTATCTGAGTATCAACGCAATGTTGTCTCTTATCTGCTCACCTTCACTTAACCCTGGCCTGTTCAGCGGCCAGCCAGAGCGGGAAGTTTCACTAGGATTGGCCGGTATCTTTCCATCATTATGCAGTTTTGCTGAGCCGTCGTTTGCTGGTGAGATCAGGGTGTTTGTGCTGACTTTTTGGTGAAGGATAAGATATCCAATGTACTCCCGGATCGATTGCTGGACAGCAGATTCTCTTTGGGTTTCCGACGCGGGGCTGCCGAATTTGTTGTGGCTTCCGTTGGAGCGCTGATAGGCTTCCTGGTGATGCACCAGAGTAAACGGGCTCTCTGACGGCTGCTTTTGCTGCTGAGATTCTGAAGGACTGTGTAACCGTGATCAATTTAAGGCTTGTAACAATATATAGATCAATATAATCCAGCTACCTTTCTGCCCAAATCAACTGCGATTCCCACCACTCGATCACATCCTGGTGCTCCTTCTCACTCGCCAGATCCACTGCTTTGTTACTCCACCTCAATGCAAGACCACTCTCCTTCCACCACTGCAGCACTGTCACATGCCCCATGGAGCTAGCGTGATCCATCGCTGCCTCAGTCCACTTCAATGTCAGCCCGCTCCGTTTCCACCAATCCAGCACTTCCAGGTGCCCCTCTTTATTCGCATAGTCCAGTGCATTGCATTCCCATTTCAGCGCGAGGTCGCTTGAGCCACCACTCCAGCACGTCCACCCGACCAAACCCGCTCGAATAATTCATCGCTATGTAGCTGTACTTCAGCTCCAACCCGCTGCGTTTCCACCAATCGAGCACGTTAATGTGTCCTTGGATGCTTGCCGTGTGGATCGCATCTTCAGTCCACCGCAACTCACGCCCACTGTTCACCCACCAATCGAGTACGTTAGCGTGCCCTTCCCCGCTTGCCCAATTCATCGCGCTTTCAGTCCACGAGCACGACACCGCTTTGATTACGCCATCAATCGAGGACGCCGACGTGCCCGTTCAAGCTTGCAGCGTTCAGGGCTGATTCACCAATGGATGGAATTGAAGATGCTCGGCCCTTTGTTAGCGGCCCCGGTTTTGGTGCACTCCAACCAATCCAGAGGATGTAAATCACATTCACAGCTGAAAGTGAGGTTGCAGGATTTGAACCATTCGAGAACGCGGATGTGGGTATTCAGGATTGCAAAGATGGGTCCGGCGGAAGTGTACTTGATCGGTAGCCCTTTTGATTTCCACCAATTAAGAGCGTCAATATGGCAGTTTTTGCAAGTGTGGTCGACTGCCCGGTCGGTGTAGAGGACGTCAAGTCCTCCCAAAGCCCACCAATCGAGCGCTTGCACGTCAAGTCCGCCCAGGGCCCACCAATCGAGGACGCAAACTTGCCCGTTTTCACCTGCACGATCGAGTGCGGCGGAAGTAAAGAAATGCGTGGTGGTGTTGTATGTCGCACACGCTCTCACTGTGTAGGAAGGTGCGGTGAGCACTCGCGTCGATCGCGGATGACCATGGATTGCACGTAGCGTTTACGTAGCGTCGTCGTAATCGTGTTGCTCCTCTGAATGCAAGTTCGTCCAGCTCGAGCCCGAGCATGACCAGTATCGTGTCGACCCGCTCCAACCAATCACACCAAACTTCCCACAAAAACTTTGTGTTTTTGGCTTTCTTCCATCAGATCACAAACAAATTTTCCATATCTCATCAAAACGATAATGGATTCCGCAACTCCACCTCCCGCCTTGGTCCCTCCACCACCACCACCCCCGCCAGTCCACCGCCTCCTCGTCATCAACCCCAACACCTCCACCTCAATGACCGAAGCCCTCAAACCCCTCCTCGCATCCCTGCACCACACCCACCTCACCGTAACCTACCTCACCGCACCCCTTGACGGGCCCTACCCCCTCCGCAGCATCGACCATCCCTCCGACTGCGCCCTCTCGACAACGCACATCTTCCCTACCCTCCAGCCGCACCTCGCGAACCACGACGCGTTCTTGGTCGCATGCTACTCGTCGCACCCGCTCGTGCCACGGATCCGCCAACAGCTCGGGAAAGGACAGCATGTGACGGGGATCTTCGAGGCGAGCGTGGCGACGAGTCTGGACCTGTTGGCGCAGAGGGAGGTTGGGGCGTTCGGGATCGTGACGACGGGGAAGGTGTGGGAGGAGGCGCTGGGGAGGGGGGTTGAGGCGATGGGGGTTGCGGGTGGAGGCGGGGAGAGGAGGTTCGCGGGGGTCGAGTCGACGGGGTTGAGCGCGTATGAGTTGCATGCGTTGGATGCCGCGGAGGTGAGAAAGGCGATCTCGGCGACGACGAGGAAATTGTTGGGGCGGCGGCCGGATGTGAGGGTCGTGTGTTTGGGTTGTGCGGGCATGGCGGGAATGGAGCAGGCGGTGAGGGAGGGGTGTGTGGATGCGCTCGGTGAGGCGGAAGGTGAGCGAGTGATCATCGTTGATGGTGTGCTGGCTGGGGTCAACATGCTAGCTGGATATCTCAAAGCAGGGTTGTGAAGAACACTCATTATGATAGAGCATTATGTATTCACGACAGATGGTTCGAGGATGAGCAGACATGCAAAAACATCACCAAACAACATTAACATACAACAATCGCACCATAACATAACGCAACTGCAGATACTTGTGACAGAACCTCAGCAGTACTAGATCACAAGTCGCCGTGGTGCAGATCGGTGTAGTGCGCTGCGAGGTGGCCGAGTTTGCCTGCCGGTATGTTCCCAGAGATCGAATACGATTGGCTGCAGCTATCAAGATCGTTTGAGGCCGGTGACCTGCGGTACTCACCGCGTCAGCTCCGAAGATAGGATCGTTCGTGACGGGGTAAAGTAGCGTCACCTACAAAGAGTCCAGCTCAGATCACATTCGTACTCCAACATATACCGAATAATACGGCACTTCGACGTCATCCTCAAGATCATGCCCCTGCTTATCCGAGCTCGCCCCCTCGTTCCACTCAATCGTCCCCCTCTGCTTCATCCTAGCGCTCACGTGGTTCTCGTCGTGCTGCCATGGTATGCAGGTGTCCCAGGCACAGGCGATTCTTTGCGCTACTGAGAGCGTATCTGACGAGGTAGCCTGAAGAGGAAGTGTGCAGGGTGTTGTTCGGGGGAGCGTCGACGGGGGGAAGGTGGCCGGGAAAATAGAACCTGAAGTGGGTTACATGCGTTGTATATTTGACACTCTACTACTACAAAGAGGTCCTTAATCACTTTATCACTTATCACAGAGAATAGCAGACCCATCCACCCCACTCTAGTTTCAAAACCATCAAGCCCGCTCAAAAACAAAAAGGAGACGCAGAGTCTGAAGCAGCATCCTAGAAAGCAAGAGAAACAACAAAGCAGAAAAAAAAAGTGCGGCACAAAAAAAAAATAAAAGGAAAGTTGCTTTGATGTTTTCTTCTTCTCTGCTCTTGCCGACTCTTTCACCGAGACATTTTCAAAAACAAAAACATGGGATCCAGAGCTGCAGTGCTCCACCGGGTTGAAAAAAGAGAAGGAACAAAATGAAAAAGAAACAAGTCTAAAAAGGATTGAAAAGTATCGCGCTTCGTCGGTCGATCCTCGATCCTGATTGTCAACTGTGAGATTTCAAAAAACAAAAAGTTCCTTACTGAATTCTTAAACCGACCGTATTCCATTTCTCAAATCTCGTCGTGTCTCTTTATCCAAGGCTGATGGTCGAGTTACCACCAGGAGGTGCCATCACACTGCACACGCAACCGAAAACAGTCAGTGCCAGTCTATCCACCTTCTTTGTTTTTTCCAACGTACCGTGCTGAAGGACGACTCTGTGTAAACTCGCTTCGCGCGTTCGGGTCGCGCCGGTTCGGACGCGCAATCGGCTCGTCAGCGCCAAACAACAACCCGCTCTTCACCTGCGAAGCCGTCGACTTTGCACCAGGCACTACGCTCTCCTCCACAGCCGCATACTCGACTTCCGCTTCCTCCTCCACCTGATGATGCTGCTCCGGAACCTCAACCTCGTCCACCGGCTCCTCTTCCTCCACAGCCTCGGGCTCGACAACTTCCTCCTGGACGTCCTCGACGTTCGCGGGCTCGCTCGCGACGGACGCCGGAGCGGCGGGCGCCGCAGCAGCGGGGGCGGGTGCAGATGCGGGCTGCACACCGAGTGACCAGTGGCTCTCGTTCGCGTACACAGGCCCCATGCGCTTGCCCGTATGCACAGGCGCGACGTTCGACTCCGCGTGTCCGATGCTCCACTGCGACGCGTTCGCGCTCGGGGCCTTGGTCATCCCGGGCGGCTTCGCGACGCTCGGCCTCTCCACCACAGCCGCGGAAGAGGCAGCCTCGGCGTTCCAGTTCGGGTCGCGACGGTTGCCGGGTTTCGAGACCGGCTCGGCGGGCGCGGAGGAGTCGTCGTAGAGCGCGATCTGGGTCTGGAAGCGGCGCGGATCGATGGGGACGGAGGTCTTGAGAGGGAGGGGGTCCGACCCAATGTCGAAGATGTTGTTGGTGCGTCCGCCGGGGACTTGGGCCACTCGGGTCGAGGGACGGACGCGGCCCGGGGAGGAGCCGGCGTCGTCGGAGCCCATGGCGCCGTCGGATGCAAGGATGCTGGAGGCATTCTTGTGCTGGCGGGAGGCGTTGGGACGCACGGGGATGTCGTCGGACCCTTGCGGGAGAATTCCGGTCACGGGCTGGTGCCGGCGACGGGAAGAGTCGTTTCGTGATCCGGCTGCGGTAGTGGAAGCAGGCTGTGGAATTGATAATATTTTGTCAGAAAATTGGACAGTCGTGCTTTACAACACTAAATTACCCTGGAAGCAGGCTCCTCGGGAAGCTCGATTGCCACCACGTTGCTCACAGCGCTCTGGAGTTTGTCGACGATGCGGGGGCCGTGAATCGGAAGGGTGGTTTCGGACGAGTTCGCCTTGCAGAACATCGAGATTGGGAGGATACCCAGCTGGCGAAGGACCGAGGCCTGGTCCCAGTACTTTCGGATCGACGCAATCTTTCCGTTCTCGTTAAAGTTGGCGACAGTGATCTGAAAGTGTTCAATCACAACAGAAAATGAGATGGAAAGCAAGAAATTGTGGCATCCTTATAAAGAGAGAGGAGGGCAATGTAAAGATGCTCAAGTGACGGACAGTATATCCACGGCGTATAGGGGTTTTCAGTGCATGAGGCGACGTACCACAGGGACCACCACACGCTTGCGGGTAGCTTTCACTTCAGGAAGAATCCAGTCGAGGACACTCTCGTGAGTGAAAACAAGGATAGCCTCCTCAACAACCGAGCTGGGCCCAACGGCTCTCCCGATAATCTGCACTCCGAAAAAAAGGTAAGCAAAAAAGCGTCAACATAATTCTATCAATCCACTAAGAATGAAATCCGAAAACGCACCTGCTCGCTCTCAACGACGGATGATTGCGAAGCGACCTTCCTCAAAAATGTGACAATATCTGGGTTGCCCGAGGCACCAGCACCCGTCGGAACGCACACAAATGCGGCGTCGTCTGCGAAAAGGTCAGCTGCGACTGTGCCGATGCGGCCCGTGTCTGGCGAGGCAGCCTTGAAAGCGTCCCAGGCCGACCCGATGTCAGCCATAGATTCGAGGGGGTTGGGCACCATTTGGGAGTTGAGGTGGTCGGGCTTGGAGTGGAACAGGACACTTTTCTGAAAAAGATATTAAAAATAGGACTACTTCTACTGCTAATACTGGTGAAGGAAGCTCTGCTAATACTGGTGACGTTCGACGGTTGCAAATACGTAGCGTTATAAGCTTTTTATATTTCTGTGTGAGAACACCACAGGTTGTGCTCAGTCCCTTTGTCCGCTGAGATGGTATTGGATTACGTTAGCGGTGTAGTTTGTATAATATCTCGCCTTCCTTAAAATGTGCGTGAGCGGCACCCACCCTCTCACCCCAAGGCTCGCCTTCACATATCATCACAGCCATTCCCACAGCGACTGCTCGAAAATTAATTTATCACCTCAACCACCCCAACACAGACGGTCAATGGTTGCACTGCAACCGCTGGACATGGTGGTCTCCCGTTCGCATCATTGATCCCCCCAAAAACCAAAACAATGGGCTCTGCGTTGGACGTCTACGACAGAGAGATCGAGGCTCTCAATCACGAGCAATGCTATTCCGCAGACTGGCTCGCACCGATGCCTGCGACGAGTGGAGCTAACACATTCCAGCTATTGAGCTCGCCTGACGACATAGCAACACCCTTCTCTGATACCAGCACGCTCTCCTCGGTCTCCGCTAACTTTTCCCCGATCCAACTGTTCCAATGGCCCATGATCCAATCACTGGAATCCACGCCTGTGCAATCCACTGCAACCAATTTTGTAGACTTTGGATCAGACTTGGAGGGTCAGAGGAACCTGGACGAAGCCTTTCTATACCAATGGCCGGGCACGTCAGTAAACAACGAGAATGCAAACAGCACATCTGCACCTGAGCTGGACACCTTCATGCAGTTCCTTTCGCTCAACTCCTCGACACCGTCACTCATCCTGCCCGAATCCCAACCCTTCCCATCCGTGTTCCCCGAAATACAACAACTGCCCTTGCCCTACGCACCTCCAGAGCTCCCGCCACCCATCATCCCACTCCCACCTCCACTCCCACACAAACCACAACTGAAACAGCAACAAGATGATGATGATGACCCCAAATCCCTGTTCTTCGCTGACCTCCCAGACTCTTTCGTCTCCGACGTACTCGCAGACACATCGCCGCATGCAGCATTCGACTCCGACCGGCATGTATCACTTACCATCGCACAGCTCTCAGACCTTCTCCGGACGGCTGCAGCCACCACCAGCTCGCCGTCTTCATTCACGTCCCCGCTTCCCGACAGTCCCGTGGACGACCCGCGACGCAGACGCAAACCCAAGACCTGGTACGCGTGCGAGCACTGCGACGCAAAGTTCACACGAAGGTATAACTACACTACGCACCTCGAGACGCACAAGAAGGACCGCGAGCGCTCGTTTGTGTGCCCCGTCCATGGGTGCGGGAGTGCGTTCCACCGCGCGAACGAGCGTGATCGCCACATGGCGGGAAAGCACGGAGTGGTTGTCGAAAAGAAAGGCGATAGGAGCGGAACTGTTTACAAGTCGGGTTGAGAGAGCGGGTCATTCATTCGTACAAGTTGGCATCTATTGTAATTGTTCAGTTTATTGTAAATTGTGCGGTTGAGGTTCAGCGAATATAACAATAACAATAATAAAATGAGGTGTGGTGATCGGTCCGGCTGTGCATCGATTCGTTCGTGTTCGTGATCCGTGACGTCCAACTGACGGCACGGGCCATAAATTACCGAATTACCAAATGTCGCTGATAATAATTCGATAAAATTTGGTATTCTTATTATTGTGTGAGTACCGCACAAAATTTGATGGGATCACTGAACACTGAACCACTAAACCACTGAACCACTCAACCACTCAACCATCAGCGATTCGCACTGACCTTGAGACGTTCCACAATGATTATTCCACCTTTCACCCCGTTCCAGGTCCGTCACACAGTGAGTGTGCTCCACCCCCGATCAGTCCCTGCACGACGAACTGAACCGTCCTGCGTGTTATTATTATCATAATATATTCTCTCGCACTGAACTCTGTATCCATGTACCCAGGATCCAGGTGGCACCTTCACGGCAAATGTTTGAACTGCTGCAAACATGTAGGCACTGGACCAAACCCACTGGCCGCTTATAACCCATGCCCATCGCCGCCTTGCTGCCTCCAGCACCTTAGAAGAAGAATCCTAGAACCAACAACATGAACACCCCAGACAAGAACGACCAACACAACTCGCTCCCAAAGCAGCCATCCAGCACCAGCAGCAGCAACGGCAATGGATCACAATCTTTTCCGATCACCTTCTCACTCCAATCATCTATCCTGTCAGGTCTGGGCATGGGCTATACCCAACAACAACTGGCCCCACCTACACCACAGACCAACCTTCTCGTGTCACCTCAGGCAATGACACCGCACCTGTCCCCGCCGACTTACTTCACACCCCCCGGTCTTCTCGGGTTTACAATCACCCCGTCACCCCATGGCTTCCAACCCAACACGACCCCACTTTTTGGTACATACCAGTCCTTCGACTCCCTTACACTCAGCACTCCGGCCGTCCCTATCCCGGCCCCGGTATTCGAATCCCCTGTTCCGACTGACTCCTTCTCTGGACTCGGACTCACCGCACCTTATGATCCATATTCGCAACTTCTTCCTCTCGACATGGGAGGTTTCACTTTGACGCAAGGAGACCCTGCTGCCGCAGTGACTGGCCAAAACGTCACAGAGTTTGACTTCTTCGCCTCGTTGATGCACAACTCCACCACCACCACTACGACGACGACAGCGGGATCAGTCGAGCCGCCGCCGGAAACGCCCACGCCGCAAATCACGATGTTCGAGCAACTCCCCACGACCTTCGTCGAAGACGTTCTCGCCGAGCACCCAACCGGCTCCACCGCAACCACCGCCCAGGGGTCAAAATCTTCTTCTTCCTCGAGCACATCCCCTTCCTCGAACACGGACGGCGATCCCGAACACATGGTCTGCATGACCATGAGCCAGCTCCGGTCCCTGATCATCGCATCCCACAACGCCAACCGCGTTCTCGCAGCACCACCCCTAACCTGCGGACGCACGCACCATCTGCCACCACCACACCCCGCCGCGGCAGTCGTCGTCGTCGGCCCGAAACGCCGCCGCCCCGCGAAACTCTTCACATGCCCGCACCAGGGCTGCACGCGCTCCTTCACCCGGCGGTTCAACTATGAAACCCACCTGGAAACGCACAACCCGAAAAGGGAGAAGAAGTACGCGTGCGACGTCGGTGCGTGCTGCAAGGTGTTCTTCAGGTCGTACGACCTCAAGCGCCACGCTGCAAAGAGCCACGGCGTGGCTGCGGAGCCGAAGGGTTCGTGTAGGGCCGCGGCCGGGGAGGTGTGGACCGCGAGCGCGTCGCCGGTTACGGAGGTGAGGGGGGGGCGGAGGTGGTTTTTGGGCAATGGCAAGGTGAAGGTGGAGTTGGGCGAGGAGGAGGAGGATGGGGAGGATGGGGAGGAGCAGAGCGGGTCGGATTGGACCGGGGATGAGTGATTTTTACGGCCACAGGGGTTCCCCAACAACTGTGACAGAATATTTCTTTTTCCTTTCTTCTCCAGGCCAAATTCTTAGCGATCGCACTTTTGATTTTGGTTTCATTTCAACTTTGGCTGCTTCCCCCATAACCTGGCTTTAACTTGCTGTGTGAAAAAACAACGGAATATCGGGATTCCTTTTTCTTTTCGTTTTATTGCATCTCTTCTGCGTATCGCTCGCTCTCTCCGATATTGGTTTTGCCCAAAATATAGCAGAGAACGGTCACAGTAGCTTTACTGCAACACGTTCTTTCGGATCATTTTTTTGGGAGGTTATGGTATTCATCAGCCAATCGCTGCAAAAACTTTCGTTGTGACAATTGCTCGGACAATCGCTCAGACTAACACAACCTACCCACTGTTCCGAGAAGCACACCTGTAGAATCATCCCCAACAAGTATGCACGCTTGCCTATCAACCCGTCGTACTGTATTGGAAAAGTCAATTCACCATCCAGATCCCTCAAGATCACTGTTTAAAATGCTCCCTAACGCAGTGATTGGACAAGGGATGTTGAATGATTTTCTGGCGATCTTGATCATCGGGGTTGTTTCGGGAAGTCCAACTTGCCACAACGAGCCTTCCCAACCGCCGGTCCTTTCATTTTGGTGTGGCAGGTTACTCCAGCCCTGTAAGATTTAAGGAACATGCTGGTGATTTCTACCCACGGAAGATTCCTCTCACTGATGCCAGTTCCGCCCCCACCTACGCCTTCGCCAATCAGACAGTTCTTGGCGCTTACCAGCTATGTGTAAGCGAACGAAAATGGTCCTATGATTCATTGTACATACTAAATTTGTGTTTCGGCCAAAGGCGATCTCCGATCGTTGATCAACAGTGATATTATCATCTTGGTCGAAGGGCAGATTGGTGAGTGCAGACGCAACGGACTTGGATGGCGACAGGCTCTCCGTCATATTGAGGATGGCTGTGGTGTAAAGTGGGTTTGATGGGACGCGGAAATCACTAACCTGCTCGGTTAAACTGTTCAGAATCAGAAAATAGTGTGGTGGATCAACTTAGGATAGTATCGGCAACTGGCGCACTTTCTTGGATGCAGTCATCAAGCGCCAACAAACACCTAAAACGGATTCAGAATGAAAGCGCCACGTCGAAAGGTGGAATTAGAGTCTTACCGTGATGAAACTCGTGAACATTGGATCCCTTGGTCATCATTCTGAGTATGGTGTATGCTTCGCTCTACAAGTTGTTGGATCCATTTCGGCCATGGAATTTGCTGTACAATCCGAGTGTAAGCTCAGAATTCAGATCTACGGGAATGTACACCAACATTTGAAGGTCCAGTTGTTGTGATGGCGTAGTTCTGGAATCCATTGACCAAAATCGCCTTGCTTTGGTATGATATTAGGGATCAAACAATAAATTTTTAAGTACCCACGGATCGCCAACACTAAAAGCCATTACCAACACACAACTGCCTCCCAGATTCATCAGCGAGATCCTGATGTCAGCATTGTTGTTTCCAATTGCTAACAATGCGATCTCCCAAATGTCGTTCAGCGCACAAACTCAGTGGTGAGAAGTCGTAACAATCACACTTTGTGCAACCTGCTGATCGGAATATGGTTCAGCAAACTCATGACCACAGGTTCATTGAAAGTGGGCGTGTTTGGGCTTCGGGTTTCGCTGATAAGTGTGATGGTGGTAGGTTGAACCGCGAGCCCAGATTCGCTGCCGTTGTTCTCAGATGGTTCATATTGTTGCTCCTGTTCGAGCACAGCCACAATGCTGTTGATGTCAAATATGTCCAATGGAGACTGAGTTGATCCTGTTAGTGCAGTGACATTTGTTGTGTTGGCTGGGATATGATCATCAACGTCAGCGTACGTACACAGGGTTGTTGATTCTGGATACTGCGATCGGATCCTCTGCTTTTGCGAAGGATTCATCGCCGAATTCTTCAATCAGAAGCTCAATGCACTCGTCCGCTGGTTGCTCGATCATTAGCTGCTCGTCGATAGACGTATATTCTTTGATAAGTGTGATCGCATAAGGGGGATAATCAAGCCCGGAGAAGTTGGCGTCTGTATCAGATGTTTCACGTCTTTTGAGCACCATGGTGATGTCGTTGATGTCAAATATCTCCTGCGGACAATTAGTTGATACAGTCGATGCAAGCACACCTTGTTGGTTGTTGCACGTTTTCCTTCTAAAGTTCTGCGTGGGAATTTAGGATTTTGTTGTTTTTCCCTTGTTTGCGAGCTTTGGGATCCTTGATTCATTCCTTTCAGCTTGGCACTTTCCTTGTTTGGCATGTGAGGAGATTTTGCGGGACGTTGGCTTGGGTTGACTCGAACCTGACTTGACGTGGAGGAAACTTACTGGACGAACGTTGTAGGATCGGTGATGGATCTGGGAGCATCAGATCTTGTTTGATGGACAGTTCTAGAAGGGTTAGTTGAAGGGACAGTGAGAACCTATAGAAAAAAGAGTTTACGCTTCAATAAAAAAGACCTCGTTTTACAATAGCTTCAAATTTCTTCACACCTGAATCAATTCAGTCAATGTCGCCTTGGATCATGTCGCATGCATCCACATGATAATTGACATTCTCTCACTTGTTGATACTGGGTGACACCTCGTCGTTTGCTTCAATTGCACCATCAATACTGTGACCTTTTTCCATGTTTTGTGACTTTCTTCCATGTTTCTTTCCTCAAGTTACTCAATCTCAAACTGTTTCACGCTGTACTTAATCATGGGATCTTCTTCGGTGGTAGAGTCTGCTTCTCCACCCAAGTGTTCAATAGCAAAATCATCAAAACTGAGTGCCACTGTAGTGTTGAGTGTTTGTTTAATTCATAAAACGTTTTCCTTCTTTGTTTTCACCTTCAAAGGGAAGTTCAACTGAGCATGGTAAAAAGACTTTCCTGGGAATTGACCTTGGGCCTTCACATTGTACTATTGGTGGCTTAACCCACCACACTATTTTTGTCATCAAGAAAATTTTTTGGTCAATGTTTTTATTGGGGGTTATATGTTCTTCGACGAAGACTTTAAGCCAGTGTTCCAGAATATTCCGGAGCACCAGGAAACTTGAAGGGGACTTACAAAGGAGGAAGGAGAGTGCCGCTGCTGACGTGGCTAGGACAAATTAAGGGAGACTTTGTTGGGAATGGGAGAACCTATAAAAGGGGTGAGTCTCAAGCTTCCAATACATTGAACAAGTACCTCTTACCTGATCTTACCTGCCCACCACAAAATTCTTTATGTAGGACATCTCTAATAATACCATTAGCTTTGTTACTTTCAGGGTTATCAATGTATGGTTGTATTTGTCGCAAATTCTAGCCAAAGAAACATGATCAATGCATACATTTGTGCATGCAAAAGTCACAAACCTGCTTCGACAACTGTGAATCTGAGTTTCCATGTTGATGGCCACTTCTGAAGCAGGTGCATAGTAATCCGTCAGGGCATTACAGTCTCTGGGAATATCCTACTGATCAGCGAAAAATTTGTGTCTCACAAGTCGTTAATTTACCTCACAACTTGAGCCAGCTTCGTGCAGCGTGTGCTGTCACCTCCTCCGCTATACAACAACTCGCTAAGTACGTCTGCCACTATCTATCGCATGTTCGGAGCATTAGTGGATGCATATCCTTCTGAGTGGCTAAGGTTCTGGACTGCATACATCTGGCATCTGTCGTCCATCACGCTCCCTGAGGTGGATTGGAAACCTTGGAAGACAGGTTTAGCCAAGGATTTCATGCTTTCAAATGACGACATCAATTGGTTCATCAGGACTGGGTTGGCAAAGGACGTAACCGGTGGTGGATTGGACTTGACGATATGAACCAGATACAGAAGCTGATTTGGGCTGTTCCACCTATCAACTTGTGATTGTTCAGTGGAGTTTTGTTTCCTTTTACGATAGTGTTTCTAAATAACACACTGTCCACACAGACACAAAGTGTTCATGTAAATATCCGTGGTCTAACTCAAGCTCAATCAATACTCTCCTGGGCAGCAAATACCCGGCAGGTCAGGGTCGGGTACGGGTTTCAACCACTTCTGGTCCAGGTATTCCCTTCCTACCCATCAGTGACCCGGCAGGTGCCTGGACAAACACGACCCGATATAAAGGGTTTAATACGGGTTGCCACTGAAACCCGGACCTGTCCTGGACCCGCCAAACCTTAGGAGCTGTGATGGATTAGCTGGATTTTTTGGGCGGGTTATTTGGGATGAGTTTTACCTATTAGATACCATCAAAATAATCTTTACCTGCTTTTGTATCTAAATCGCATTAAATATCTAAAAGCAACATCGTCCCAGATCTCCAAAATTTCACGAAAGTTACAAAGCACCCTGAAGTGGCTTGCGTGAGAAGCTTTTCGGGCTGAATGGGGAATACAAGCCAGGTTTGGGTGTAGGGAAGCGTTACATGATGCCGATGAACCCGATCGTTGTCCCGCTATTTTTACAATTGCTATAATTTGGACTACCGGGTTAGAGCCATACAACTACTTGGACTCGAGCTCAATTGTTCTCGGTCACCACTTTGCCTCCAATATCGCTTGCAAGTCATAGGTACGTACACCAGATTTTTTCATTGAATTTTGATATGAATCTTGCATATTCAAGACTTATTTCTATTTCTTTTTGTTTTGTGGAATTTCTTCAGAGGCAGATAAGATCAGATAAGAGGTACTTGTTCAATGTATTGGAAGCTTGAGACTCACCCCTTTTATAGGTTCAGCCATTCCCAACAAAGTCTCCCTTAATTTGTCCTAGCCACGTCAGCAGCGGCACTCTCCTTCCTCCTTTGGTAAGTCCCCTTCAAGTTTGCTGGTGCGCCCGAATATTCTAGAACGCTGGCTTAAAGTTTTCGTCGAAGAACATAGAACCCACAATAGAAACATCAACCAAAGAATTTTCACACGACAAAGATAGCTTGGTGGATTAAGCCACCAGCCATAAAACTTGAAGACAGAAGTTCAATTCCGAGGGTCCACTTAAGTCTACCTACCATCCTCAGGTGAGATTTTCTTTTGAAAGCGAAACCAAAGAAGGAGAACTTTTTATGAATGAACCAAACACTCAGCATGTTTTTTCCTGACAGCCTGTCAGTGATCGACAGTGTTAAATCTTCCAACAGCTCGATTAACCTCGATGCAACGGTAATCGAAAAATTGCTTCCCTCATCAGGTACAGGTTACAGCCGTCAAGGAGCGACATCTCAGCAGATACTTGATTTTCTGATATATGTTTATTTTATCGTAGGACACTGAAGATATCGGATGAAATCGTAGGAGATCTGCACTTTCTTCTTGCTTGTCATTTGTTGACTATTTATTTCCTGATTTTTTGAAAAATTTTCAGCAGGAATTAAACACTAACATGCAAGCGCATTCTCCCAGCTTTTGACACGACATTTTTCCAACCCAAACCAAAATGAACGAAGGAAAACCTGAAAAAATGATGCAGCGCACTGTTTCCCGGATAAAGAGAAGGAGACTTGAAGATGACAAAATGGACAGACCTTTGAACCTGAAGGTAATGGTGGCCAAGGTCGAAGGATAACGAGATCTCAATGTTAGAATCAACTTTCATCCTTCTCCGTATCAGGGATCTAAATAGACACTGCAACTGAGCGAAAGCTGTGGGGCTATGGGGCGAAACGTCCAAACAATCTGTTTGGACACGTTGCCCCACTCAGTGCCCACTATAATGTTTGCCGCATCCCAAAGCGTACTGTTGAGAAATCAAACAATCAAATGACCTCAATCAATCTAAGCTCTTTTCACTCAAAAGTATCCCCTAGCCGAAGGCGAAGAAAGGAGATCAAATCATCAGATAAACGTATGATTCTTCAAATCACAAGGTTGTTATTTGCTGATTGTAGATTTCATCCTGCGGAAGTGAACATCACCGTGGAAACTTGGATTCACAGTTGTCGAAGCAGGTTTGTGAATTTTGCATGCACAAATGTATGCATGGATCATGTTTCTTTGGCAAAAATTTGCGACCAATACAACATACGTTGATAACCCTGAAAGTAGCGAAGCTAATGATTAAGGATCGGCGGGTTTTAGGGTCTTTTGGGTCAGGTCCGGGCCCATTGACCAAATTTACCCGACCCGATTGACGGTACTTCAGTGATCTCTATCAAGTACAACTAAGCTCTCTACCAATGTTACTAGCAATAAGATTCTGTCCACCCGGACACTTTCTTAACTCATTGACGGTACTTGAGTGATCTCTATCAAGTACAACTAACATCTCTACCAATGTTACTAGCAATAAGATTCTGTCCCCGTGGACACTTTCTCAACTCATTAACGGTACTTCAGTGATCTCTATCAAGTACAACTAACCACTCTATCAATGTTACTAGCAATACGATTCTGTCCCCGGACAATTTCCCAGAAGTCATAACGGAAGTTCTGTGACGGGACAGCATTGTTGGTTTCCCTGCATCCACCGCAGAAATTCAAAACGGATAATCCCACGCTGTTGCACCTGCTTCCGCCTCTGGCACTCTTGTTTGTGCCTCTGCCTGCGATTGAGCTGCCCCCCGTGCCGCTGCTGGTGCCGCTGCTCGCGGTGCTGCGAATGCTATGATTATTGATGTAAACGGGAGATGGAGGGGCTGTAGCTGGTTCAAGGCAAAAATTATCATGCAATAATGTTGGTGATGAAGCTGATGGCCAAGCTGAGGCATTCGATATTGGAAAAGTAGGGATGCTGTCAAAGTTCGGGGACGGTGGGACTGTTAGCGGTTCATGTGCCGAAAGGACAGGGCTCGGTGAATGAACTGAATTGTCGTCAGTCATTTTGTCTTTTTCAGATTCGACTGGATGGTTCAAGGATATAAGGAGTCAACATAGTAGGGTGAGCGATACGGACTGTTTGTAGGCGTGACTTACGGATGATCGATTGTCTGTGTGATCGATTATCCTCGTGAGAGCCCTTTGTAATCCTTACGACAGAGGGAGCGAAACCGTGTTGGGTTTGTGGTCGTCTCGTGCAAAGGTAGCTGGGCATGGTGTTCGGGGAGTGCGTCTCAGCTTTTGGTGTGAGGTCTAAATACATGGATGTGCTTCGGATACTGCGTGAGGTTTAGATAACATACATTTCTCAGTTTCTTCGCGAATGGCTTTACTGTTCGCCTGCTGGGTCTTCAGGATCCTTCTCTTGGCTTTGCAAGCTACAAAGTACAGTGATCTGGATTGGGGTGACCGCAATCTTTGCTTGCGACAGCCTTTTTGGACAGACGGAACGTTTCGCAGACTCCATTGCCTCTCGATAGTGGAAGTGATCGGTAAGGATCACTGCATTCAAAGAGTGATGGTTGTTGCTCTAAATCGCCGAAAGACTTACAAGCTGGTACTGATCTAAATCGTAATTTCAACCAACCGTTCTTCATGATTCGTGTTTATGCTCAGCCGCAGTACAGTAAAAACAAACAATAAACGAGTGGAGAGATTTAAAATTGTGACCACCTTTTTACCAGAGCTTTAAAAAGAGATTTGAATATTTAGTTAAATTACCTACCAGCATAATTTGGATGACATTTTCTTCGGCAGCTCTATTCCAGGTGAAACTAACAATTCTTGAAAAACTTTTCAACCTTACATAGCCACTGAGATAACCTGTCATCTATTCATTGCACAAACTTTCAAAACTTTTCGATGTGGAGAATCGCCCACTCAAGGGCATCGCGGCATGCAACAAACGTACGACACGCTACAGCGGTAGCGGGAGATATGAGAACCGCAACAACCTTATCGCAGCACGATAAGCCGGTGTGGAGGGAGGTGAAAGAGAAATGGGCTCGACTTGTTGACAACGACCGGAAGAGGCAGATCCACGCTTCGGGTGGCCAAACGAGCCCTGTTCTGGCGTCTACCTCTCACTGGCGAGTGGACCAAATCAAGATTATTGCGTCTGCAACACCACCAACACACGTATCGCTTGTTCCACTTGAGCAAGGACAGGTGCCACGGGTGTATGAGCGTCAGAGAGACGAGATTGTGGATAGATCGTGGATTCTTGGTACAAAGGGTCGGTGGATGTCTCAGGCACCGCCGTACCAATCTGCGATGCTCGCAAAGGCTGCAAACTCGGCCATTGCGCTGCCTTACGGAGACCATATGGCCGCAGTCAAGTTCACCGAACTTCCGTCATCATTGGAGCTTTGGGAAACCAGCGACAGAGTTCAATTGGATGTATTACGACATGAAGAAAGTTCAGTAGTGGTTGCAGAACAGCCTGCAGGACTTTTGGCTTCTATCGCCAGGGGTTTCGATGGAATCGTGGACCAGGTCGGAATGAGTGCGACGGACTCTGTTGCGCGCAACTTTGTGGAAACTGTTTTTGGAAAGAGGTATTGTTATTTCTGATTCTTGATGTCGTCTGTTCGATTGCCCAACTTAATCATGTTCATTAGCTATTTGGAGAACTACTTTGGTGTAGGAGCTCAGCAAGCGCTCAGACGTCTCGCAAAGGACATGTCCACCATCGCAAATGGTGGATCGTACGATCAGCAGTGGAGCAAACTTGAGAGACTCGTCTCGCCTTCACTTCGACGTGACCTCACTGCCCAGATGGCCACCCTCCGAAGCGCTCTTAACCCATTGCAGCTCTCCCTCAACATCAAGCGAATGACACCCGCCACAGTCGAGAACGTTTCAGTAATCTGGGGTCCGGACGTGCCAATTGACCATGTCACAGTCGACGCTGACGATGCCACATACTCCGAGCCAACCATTATATCCTGCGGAAACGACTACGACCTCCTCAAATGGCACTCGTCTGAATGGATCCTCCCCCGCGGCCAGCAGACAGCAGCCGACGTGAAGCGTAGCATGAACCTCGGAGCGCGCTTCCGTGTCACCGTGACCCAATCCGTCCACTTCGCCTCGCCGTCCCCGGACTCGCGAGTATCAGTCAAACCTCACCGAGTACCTTCCGGTCAGGGGCTCTCTAAAGCGCTCTGGGCTGCAACGGCTGCGGACGCCGAAGTTGTGAAAACTGCCGTACAGGAGGAAGTGAGGAATGTGAGGATGGTGTTTGAGAGCTCGTTTGTGCCCGCATCGATCCTGGAAGGGCGGGAAGCACTTGCTTGGGGTATTGGAGAGGAGGAGGACGGATGGAATGGTCATTGGAAGGTTGCGGTGTCTGAAGGGTTGTTGATGGGGCCAAGGAGCGCGGAGAAAGCGGAAAGCTCCGCGTCTGTTGCGAATGGTGGAGCGCTGGCACTGCCGTCTGGTGTCCATCCCGAAATCTTGGAGTCTATTGTCAGAGCAGCATCCCGATAAGAAGCATACGCGGTAGCCAGTGATTCGTGTTTCTCGATTTTGTCTTTATTTGATCCCTCTTTGGTTGGCGCATGTCTTCCTCATGTATTCGGTAGTGTGGCCTCTTTCTTCAGACAGTGCAGTTTTTGCCCGTTTTGAAGCGTTGTTTCACCCCGTTTTCACCCGTTTTGCTGTTGTTCTGCTTCCTATTCACAGTATTTTCGCGCTTTCTGTCATCACCTTTTTGTTTTTCATTCTCCCTGCACCTCACATTTGCGATTCCACTAGGTCATTGAACAACAACCCTTTTTTCTCTTTGCCAACTGTACCCCATTTTGGTTGTTGATGAGTTACTATGCTGGCTCCTGTTAAATACCTCTAGCTGTTTAGTTGTTATGTACACTTTTCTTTGCTTTAGTATTCAAAGTACAGTCAAAAGTTTTCATAGCAATTGTCACCGGTGTCCCTTTGATACATAGATGATAAATAAGCGATTAAACAAAGGAAGTGAAAACAGAATATCAGATACTTTGCTACACTTCATCGTTGTCAACGAAACTTTACCCTCCCGATCTCCGCCGCGAGGGCGAGTACGACAAGCCAGCAGCTTCCAACTCTCTCGAGTACGAAGACGCCGCCTGTCTCGCCGCCCTCGTCTCCGCCTGCGACCGATCCAACGAAAACCGCATCCGATCCACCTGCCTCTCTCTATCCACGACTTCATTCCTCAAGCCCTCGCACTCCCTCCTCAAACCGACCAACTCCGCCTCCGTCCGAAAGAGCACGTCCTCAAAATCACATCTCTCCAGCCTGTCATTTAGCGCCACGACGTCGATCTCGACCGCGCCGAGCATCTGCACCTGGAGATCCAGGTCGCTGTCGTCACCATCGATGGGGTAGAGCGGTACTGACGTGTCGAAGATGTCTGCGAAGTCGAGGGTGTCGGTTAGAGGCAACATGAGGCGAGTGAGGTAGGTTGATGCGTCGAGGGGCGAGGTGAAGAGGAGTATGTGTGGGGCTGGGAGTTCAGGGGGGCGGGGATGTGAGTCAAAGATCAGGAGCTCGGGTGGTGCTGGTGCACGCGACGAATGATACCGTGATGGAGAGCGAGGAGGAGAGTGATTTCGAGCACGAATTAAAAGAAGGAGGGTTTGAGGTGGTCGTGCTATGATTGCTGCAAGTGGTTTCGGTGGTGAGCTGGAGCGGTAGAGATTCAGGAGGCTCTCGATGCACTGGGCGATGTTGGAGGCGGGAGACTGGTTTGTGAATGTGTGCTTTAACCTGGAGGAATAACGTCTGATCCTGGGTGAGACAAATGATCGCACTTGCATCCCGTCACAACACACCGGAAGGAGGAGTACGTTTCTTCGAAATCAAGGTGATAAGGAGAGCGATATGCTGATGCGAAGTCAACGATCCTGTCAACTAATCTGAAGTCCACTTTCGATGAATAACCTCTGTAAGCGACATATCGATATAGAAATTTTGACTCACCAGCATTGTCCCCTGGGAGTTGAAGCAACTGAAGGGCAGCTTCTAGAGCCATAACGGTGCAGGCTGTACTCTTAAAGTTAAGACAAAAGTTTGCTTGACCGTCAACGTTCTTACCTGATGGAGGAACCGAGTGGTGTTCCGTCGACTCGCCAAGGATCACAAGAGGTGACAGGCCGGTGAGCGCCATATTCTCCGATAACCTTCGTGTGCACTCAGCTCTTAGAGATTTTTTTCGGTCCTCGATGCTTTTAATGCCACCGGCGGAGGTCAAAGATGCCCCTTGTGACCCAATGCACGGCACCTCCACATCGCGTGTCGCGCGGATGCCTTTTTGGGGAACTGGGGAAAAGTCGACAAATGATTTTACGTAGAGAGACGGTTTCCCTGAAACTAATCGAACGCTATAGTGTTGACTATAACCAATGCAATTAAGTGTGCAAATGGGAATAATCCAACTCAAATATGGTAGCAAAGGGAATGGGCAATGGTAGCACTGTATTCAATGGCGTAGACGGGGAATGCCCAAATCAGTCATTGTGCTCGGACCGCCTTAGATTGGATGGCTTTTGTTGGTAAACTTAACATGCTGGATAAAATATACTGCGCAATAGAATACTTTAACTGCAAGATTCAAAAGTATCAGGATCAATTGTTTCCAAAGCTCTCGGTAAGTATGCGTAGATGGGAGCCCCCAACCAATTCTCCGCAGGATGACGTCCAATTGCAAAGCGGACCTGAAAGTCAATTAACAATAACAGATCTCTTCACGTCATCACCATACCACATGTGCAATTCTGGTGGTGGATGTAAGATCATCCTCCCAAAAGCTGCTTAACCATCCTTCCCTGTTTACTATCATCAGAAGAGCCAAACTCAAATTTGTGGCTGCTTAACCTCGTCGTGAATAGGGAAAGTGATGTGATTCGTTTCCAGAATTGATGTCAGTCAGTTGCACACCTCGATGAAAATCAAAGGAAAGCCATACCCTAACCACGTTACCGACCCAGTCACGGACTCTTTCATTGTTTCGCTGCGAACCTATCCAATCTTTTTAAAATCAACGCACCCTCATCCCACTGCTCCTCCTCCGGATCATCCGAAATTGTATTCCAACCGAAATTGTGAGCAAATGTGCGAGCTATTCACTATCCAAGACTTACTAGTCTGGGGCGGGATCTTTGGTAGAGCTGACTTTGCTTACGCTATCAAACCAAACATCTTTGGCAGAATCATCGGACCTTGCATCTCTCTGTGAAATGTAACAATAGTTACAGTTACAGTTGATCACACCAGATTAAACATAGGTCTCCAAACCTTATGCTGCTCGAGCTACCTTCGCTCGCGCCCACAAGGGAATGACCTAACTCATCAAACTCAGCTTCAATCTTAGGAATTGAGAGTTGAGTTTGTGCTCTTTGAAGGTGACGACGAGTAAGTCTTGCCTGCTCCTGGTTGAGAAAAATCAGCCATTCACCATCAGATTGGCGAGAATCGGAAATATCATTCGATTCGGGTGCATCATCATACTGGGATTCCGAATTCGCCATTAGATACTCGTTCACGATACTGTGAAAGCATTCTTCTTCAAATAGTCTTCCGTCATCATACATTCTGCAACTATAAATATGAGGGATCAAACAGACACAAAGAGGATTCTCTTTCTTCACCTCTTCATCTTCACAGCTTTGATCATACAATTTTTCGGTCACTCTTGCCTGAACGACCTAAAGATTCATGACAATCAGCTTTGTCATGATATTGACTGGGCAGAACACACATACCGAAAGCTCAGAAATCGTAGTGGTAGCGCGTAACAGAGTCCCTGCAACTTCAATGACGGCGCTTAATTTATGCGAAACCTCGACCATGGTTTCTTTGTTGCTGTTCAGGCAAGTTATACTAGTACCAACGGAAAGAACGATTCATTAACCGAATTAAGATACCGAAAAGTTTTCGCTCACCAAACATTCGGGACAAACTTCACGACAGCAGTTAGTATTGTTCTCTGTGCCACGTTCTCATTTTGGATTGCAAAAGACTCTACACAGCAATTATTCCGAAAACGACTGGCTCCTGATCAAGCCTTGGCAGATTCTCCAGAGTTTCATTGAATGTGATCATCACGTCTGGTGTCCGCAGCAAGAGCCGCTATGTCGCTGTTGGCCATGGAGCAACTGATCTCAGACTGCCTGTCAAAGGAGTTGATCAATCTCTTCTCCAAGCACTAAGGAGGAATCATCTGCCTCGCTATCATCCTCCATTAAACGAATTGAGTTGTAGGTGGTTTCGAATACAATCGGCTCCTGAGCATGATCAAGAGTGGTGATAACGATAATGTCACTTTGTGAAAGAATATCGTAAAATTCATTCATGATAACCTGGTCGCTCTCATCTTCAAGGACATTGATGATGAAATCGTCGTCTATCCTCTTCCTGGTGACCAACCTGTGATTGCACAGGTGACGGCGGCGACGGACGAAACGGACGTGATACCAGACATTATTAATGCAGGGGAGGTGGGGGAAGCTGCTGAGCTTGTGACTGATGACGAGCATGGCATTCAAATTGCTTCTGGGGTTATTACCCCTCCGCCTCGCCACAGTCCCCCTTTCAGACTTTCCCACCCCTCGTGCCCCTGATCATGACAATCTCGATGGTTTCCTAACACCGGTACCTGTCACACCAGAACCGGCGCTTGAGCCTCGCCCACAAGGCTCACTAACCACGCCGACGCCTCGCCGAACTGAACGCACCCGCAAACCCACAGAGCGATTAATCGCTGATCCAACCTTTGGACGTCAAGGACCTCCAAAGCAAGCAACCAAATCCGTCCTTGTTACGCTTGCCAAACATCTTCTCGCCCGCGATATCCCGCTCCCAGGATCTTACAACGAAGCGAAACGTTCGCAGTACGCTACAGAATGGGACGCAGCCATGCACTCCGAAATGCTTGCGCACAGGGATAATGGAACTTGGGAGCTCGAGGCCCCACCCCCCAACTCAAAGTTAATTGGAACGAAGTGGGTGTTTCGAGTCAAGGAGAATCCTGACGGGACAGTCGCGAAGTTTAAAGCTCGCTTGGTTGCTCAAGGCTACACTCAACGGGGAGGTGTGGATTTTGATTGGAACGGACTGTACGCCCCTGTCGTTCGGCATTCGTCGCTCCGCATCATTTTTGCCATTGCAGCGGCCCTTAACCTTCAACGACACCAGCTCGATGTCATCACAGCTTATCTAAATGGCATCATCAAGGAAGTCATTTATTTGCGCCAACCTCCCGGCTTTGAAGTACTTGGCCGACCTGACCTTGCGTGCAGAGTCCGCAAAGCACTTTATGGTCTCAAACAATCAGGCAAAGAATGGAACTCCGTGATCCACCGCATCCTCACCCAGCTTGGGTACACGCGGCTTTCGTCTGACTCTTGCGTTTACGTGAAACGACGAGGCAACGACCTCACCATCATTACTATTTATGTCGACGATTTCGGCATTTTCAGTAACTCGACCTTGGAGGTGTCGTGGTTAAAAGAGCACTTATCAAAGTCGCTCTCCATCTCTGATCTCGGTGAACTGCGGTTCATTCTCGGTTGGCAGGTGGCCCAGGGGAAGGATGGATCATTGATGGTCCACCAAGAGCAGTTCGCTACTCACGTCCTGAAACAACTACTTTTCAGCAACTCTACCCCAGTTTCAACTCCATCATCAACCACGAACCAACTTACCAAAATTATGGAAGGCGAAGTTACGGAATGGTGGGAAAACATAAGCTATCGCACGGCGATAGGCTCGATCATGTACCTCAGTATCGGAACTCGACCTGACCCGGCCTACTCGCTCAACACGGTTGCGCGCTATCAAGCTTCTCCTTATCTAGGCCACTGGAGTGCGGTCAAAAGGATCCTACGATATCTGAAAGGTACAACCAACGTCGGTCTGACTTTTCGAAAGTCAGCCAACAACTCGCTGCACCTCGAGTGCTACTCCGACGCCGATTTCGCAAATGACGTTGACGATCGCAAGTCTGTAACTGGTTATGTCTTCCTCATCAACGGCACGGCCGTCGCATGGAAATCAAACAAGCAGTCAACCGTAGCAACATCAACAGTCAACGCCGAATACGTTGCGCTTTCTTCTGCCGCAACTGAAGTCAAATGGATCCGTTCCTTTCTCGGCGAGCTCGGCTTCCAACAAAGCGGGCCTACGGTCATTCATTGCGACAACAACGGAGCAACCTCGCTGTCGTTTGGCGAACAGAAACACTCGTTAGCCAAGCACATCGACATTCGCTTTCACTTTCTTCGTGAACTCACCGCAACGCGCCAAATTGTGGTGGAACGGGTTCCTACGGCAGAGAACATCGCGGACGCCCTCACGAAAGCAGTTCCAAGACCAAAGTTCAGTTTCTGTCGACACGGCATGGGCTTGAGTTCACTTACCAGCAAACCTGAATTGAAATGAAATTGTTGCCATGTGTCGAAGTGAGGGGAAGTGTTGGGATTGGTCGAGGCGAAGTATGGGCGGAGTATTCAGGCAAAGCCATTGTGTCACTTTGACTACATGGCGAGACAAAGTTAGAACATTCATTATTATGTTTTTGTTTACTTATCGTGTACATTGTTCCAACCTTGATTCACGTAAGGTGGGAGGGTTGTTTCACCCGCACTTGTTTAAGTACGAGTTTTTCCCTATCAATAAAATATTGGTACTCTACATTGGGTCACTGTCTGCAGTGTCGTTATAACGATCTCGAGCTCATTGTAAAGAGCTTACCCACCAACAGGTACACATAGCCTGCATTTCAACACACTACCACATTGGCTTGACATCGAGACTGCCGATTGCCGTCAAAAGATCATTGATGGGATTTGATGCCATCTGGTTGTTGTTTTCCCGAACGGATCTGTCGGTGCATGATATTAGCCTTTGTGCCGCTCGTTCTTGCGATTCATTTCGTTGGATGGCTGCACAATAGTCGTCTTCACCAATTGGTCCAGAACAACGCGGACGAGGAAGGGGAGCGGCGGCGAGAAAGTCTCATCGTTGATTGATGATCGGAGCAGCGTGAGGGTCTATGATTTGGGAACGAATATTTGATCCGCGATGCAGTGCGAAGGAGATCGAACGAATCGCAAAACCTAAGCGTCCGGACGCGGTCATGGCGGACGGGAGGGTTGAGGATAGGACGGAGAAGAGAGGGACTTCTGCGAGTTGCAATCTTCAGGAGAGTGCGATCCGTTTGCTTAATGTCGCCATAGGAGCGAGCTCGGAGATGGCGAATGGGAGAGCACTGGCACTTTGACACAACAGCAGTGGAGAACCGCGCTGGATCTTGTTGCTGTGCTTGGCATGAAAGAGGTCACAAAGGGAAGCGGATTCAGCTGGTCATCTTGAGTTGGTGGGAAAGATTCTTCCATAAATACAAAAAAAAGTTGTTTTATTAACGCGAATCCGGCACACGCAGTTGATTGCTCTATAATAGTCATGTAGAACGGAGTTCCCTCGAAGACCTCCACGTCAAAAATAGGAAACTTTCGCCGCATCAAACGTCATATTTTTGTTGCAACTGGATTGCGTGGCGATGAAACTGGGACACCTTGAGCCAACACAGGTTTGTTTGGCATTGTCGGAAATTCCACGGAAACGTTGCTTGTAAGGTGAGCAATATCGATTCTCTCCGTGCATCAATGAAAGGACACATAAGATTCATGGATGCGAAAGCGGCATCAGATGTTCGTACGTGCCAAAATGTGGGTTACCCAAGACGTTGATCTCCTCGATGAACTCCAAGATTAACGAAGAAGGTCTGTTTCATCATTTCAGAACATGCAAAGCGGCGAACAACATAGAAACCTACACAGAAAGGAATTCGTTGTTGTGATGTATTCTTCATGCTCATTCTCCTCTCCAATGTCATCAAATGCTCGGATTACTGTCACGATCATCAAGATCTCTTTTTGGCGGAATGGGCCAATTCCTAGCTCACCACTGTCATTTGGACCTTACGGAGGAGCTATATCATTGCAAGCTCAGACGGATTTGATCGTCTTGACAGACAACACCAAGATCCACAACGGTTCTCTACTGCTGTTGTGTTGAAATTCACTGTTATGATGGTTTCTTCATGACTCATTCTCTCCTCTCCAATGTCAACAATGGTTGGATTAGTTTCACGATCACCAAGAACGCCATTGCGATCAACGGAGACTGAGCCAGTGGTTCCGCTGTAATGGGGGGCACAAAATGCGGTTGACGAGGAGAATCTGCCGGTTGGTTGGTACACAAGGTTTCAAAGACAAAATCTGAGAGCAGGAAGCGGCTCGTTCGAAAAAATTGTTTATGGTTTTGTCCTCTCAGAGGCATTCGATTGGGCCAAGGTTTTCACTGTCCGAAAATGGATGTAACGGGATTCATTCTTTCGACGGCCGTATCCGCATTTGTCATGATTGCGCATCAATGGTGGTTCCAAGCAAATGTGCACCAAACATCAGCCCCGTCATGACTGGGTTGAAAGAGAGAGCATAAAGTAGCCCGTTATTCTTTAAAAATGAGCATCATTTTTAAATCTGAATGAGAACTGCGATGGGTGTTCAGAAAAAAAACCACTGTGGTCGATTCAATAATCGGAAGAGACAATCAATTATGATATTGATGACCATGAGCCAGAACAGTGGCTCTGGGTGCTGGCTAAGCGTGTGGACAAAGTCTCGACCAATCCCGATGCTGGACAATGTTTATGTTAAGCAAACAAAGCTCAGCCTGTCTGGACTTTCATAGTGCAGCGTCTTTCGGCTTGACCATATCACAGCACGCCATCGCCGAAAACAAACATGCTGACGAGAATGTGCCGAGAATTGAGATCACGAGCACAAAAGTTTAGGAATCGATAAAGCCGTTATCATCTCCGCCAAGAAGATCGTGCGACAATATGAGAAGGATCCGGCGCTCACTGAAACTCATCTGCTTCAGCGACAAAACAATTGGCTTGTCATGGCTTTTGGCCGGTCGAGTCTGTAATAATCATTGTTCCGACTCTTGATTCCGATGTGATCTGTTTGTTACTGTAAGTCAACCGGGTCAAAAACCGAATACTCTCGGCCGTTTGCACAAAATAATGAAGTGCCAGTAAATGTCATCTGAACCTCTTAACATAATGCATTTTCGTTATTTTTTATTTTCACAATTTCTGACACATGAATGATTCGGTAGTCGTTGTGGTCGGTCCATCGGGTTCGACATCTATCCACAGACAACAACGAGGACCCTCCCGTCGCTCGTGCTCGTTCCTCCGCTTCTTCCTTCTCATCATCGCTATCGTCACCGGCGCGTTCCTGCTACTCTCACCAAGCACATCGACCTCATCATTTGAACTTCAAGTATTGTGCTAGAAACTCTCCATGCGTCGTTTGCTTACGCTTTCTATCAGCCTGGAGAACAGCGTCTGCTTCGTGCATGGGATGGGTACTACGAGAGCGTGACCGTCGATGGAGGTGCTCGGTCGTATTTCTTTGAACGAAAGCCGGTGATGGAGAGCGTCAAGTGGCCGACTTTGCTGGCACAGATTAGCTTTAAAGGTTTGAAATACACCCGTATAATTAACTAGGAGTCTAAAAGTGTCCATCCAGACTCGGATGTTCAGATTTTGAGGCAGAACCTGTTCCGTGACTCGGAAGTGTCGGTCTCTTGGAGGATGTGGTATTTTAAGACACTGGATGTATGTTGAAACATGGAGGTTGATCTTGGTGACTTATCCAGGCCCGGAGAAGAAATCACACTGTATGCTTTCCGTTCCGAGGGTGCTGTTGCCGTGTACCTCCGCACCGGCCGCATCATCTCCCCCGCCCTCATCGACACCGCCTCCGGAAACTCGGGCACACTCACCTTTGTGACCTCGCGACCTGGCATCCAGCGCGAGCCTCTCACCACAGACTCCTTTTTCATCGTCGTCGTCCCAACTCTCGGCAGCTCCAGCTCCGGTGGCGGTCTGGCATCCGTGAACGTCCGTGCGCGGATGTACGGAATCACAAACCCGGTCCCAGTCTCGCAATGCAAAGAGAACGCAAAGTCGTGCAAGATGGAAACGAAGAAATTGTCGTCGGGTTCGTGGTGGTGGCCGTCAACGGGTTTCGTGATGCTTGAGGCACCGTTCGGTGCGAAATCGGCGATCGCGACGGTTCAGTTTAGACCCCGCGATGGGGCTGCTGTGCTGCTGACGCTGTGGGTGCGGTGGGTCGTGCTAGCATTCTGTATCTCGGCGGTGGTATCAGCGTGCTGTTGCTGCTGTGGTGGTGGGAGAAGGAGAAAGGTTGCTTACTATGCAGATACAACAGTGCTTCCAGAGGAAACGGAGCCGCTGGTCTACCGACCAGTTGGATATGACGGGCGTAGAGGAGGCAGCTCGAGGCAGCAGGACGAGAGGGGACCGCCACCCGCTTACAGCGGTTGATTTGCACCAAGAGCATATTGTTGCTTTCTACTCATTTGATGTATTTTATAGCTTTCTATCGTATTTTCATAGCACAATTTTACTGTTTAGGAAAAGATCTCAAAAAAGTTTGTCTCTTTCTCGGCTGATCTGGTGGCCTTCAGTCGATGGAGCTTCAACCCTACTACCCCGTTCATGGTGTGCGTGCGAGTAGGAACCAGGTACTTCGCGCTTGTGCTGAAAACTGCCAGGATCCGGAATTCTCTTGAGCATCGCATGGAAAGACGTAAGCACAGTCATCGTGAACATATTCCGCGGCTGGAACAGTTGATGGATTTGGTGGAGCTGCGACTTTATCGATTGAAAGTAGAACGCTCGTTCTGAAATTGCGGCGGTACGCTGCGGGGCCGGCGCAACCGCGGGATTTGGAGTCGCTCTATTAATTGAAGGGATTAGAACCCTCGTTCTGCATGATCATTCTTAGTCTTTAATCAACCTGGGCAGTTTAGCACTGTTGCGTTTATCTTGCTGGCGATGAAGTGTAAGAAGCGATTTGCACTATCATGAACTGTACTACCTTCGCTCAATCACAAGTCAATCTCGATCCTGCAACAGCGTTATCAGCCCCGATCTGAGTCGAACGTGCGATTTCTACTGTCGATATGTCCAGTTCTTCAAAGTGATTCACTACTTTTTTCACACTCCACTTTTTCAGCAAAGAAAGGTTGTCGGTTATTCACATGGAATGTGGCATCGACGTTGGAGTAGTTTCCACCATCACTCAGGCACGGGCAAATCAACACAGCGCTCTCTGTCGATATTGACTCCAGTGACAAGGCTGTTGATTGATGCCATATCATTTTCATTGCTCTCGCAGACAGTGTGGGAAGCTATGGTCCATATCATGATTGGACGACTGAGAAACGTGCCGGATTTAATCCAAACTTCGTCGACAGGCTCATCTCCTTCGACGGCGACAATCTCTGCGAGAATTTTTGTTTGAAGGAGCCGCGACTAAATTGTCCTCTGCAGCAGCAATCACGCTTTGAGCCGTGGCATCATCATCGTGGATCAATTGGACCGAGCTTGAACTCTTAGTGTCTCCTTGTTGTCAGTTAAAGTGGCGAGGTTTTGAGGGGGTTGAATGTGCTCTTAAGTAGCTGCAGCATCAGCTTCGTCACTGAGAGGGTGATCAGCAGCAATCCTGGTGAGATCCTGGTTGAATCAAGTGGATGAAGCGAGCCGTTTTGGATGCATCAGAACAGATCCAAGAGCTCTGATCTTTAAACAAAAAAGAGATACAGCTCGGTATCATACTCATTATCACTCTCACCACCCAAAGGCTGCAATGACGCTGACGAAATCACAGCAGCCACCACACGAGGTGCTCGTCAACATGTCATTTTTATATTGAACATTTCTCATTTCAAATAACTAAGGAAAAGAACCGCACCAGTACCTGGACAACGTGGGAGCACATCTTCCCCATCAAGTCAAGGAGTTCAGGGGAAACGTTGTCGACCGTGTCGCAAGACTGGTGATAGCTGGAAACATTGGTCGGTCGAACCATATTTCTCGCTCAGATTGTAGGTTACTTACCAGGGGTCAAATGGAGTATTCGCAAGCCTGTTATGTAAACGATGGATCGTTAAAAAACAATGAAAATGTGCGAAATCAATAGGGCTTACCCTCTTCGAAAAGATAAATCCATCAACAGTTGGGAGATTGATTCAATCAGCGCGATGTCCATCGCGATTCTCCTCTTAGTTCACTTACCCGTACAACTTCCTCTGCTCGACCTTCAAACCCGCACAAAATCAGAATTGCTCAAATCAGAACCCGTCTGACAACTGCTCACCGTTTTGATTCCGCCAGCGCCGGTTTCCACGCCACCTGCCATGAACGTGACACTTACCTTCGTCGCCAGTTCCTCCTTGTTGTTTTCAGAGAGGTCGGTCGTGTAGTAAGCGCTTCCAAGGAGCCCGACTTCTTCCGCTCCCCACCATATATGTTGACGATCCGAGTAGAAAGTCCGGTCCTGTAGAGCTAAATCGCCATCTCCAGCACAGCCGACGTTCCTGGAAAGCTATACAAGGAGTCTTTCGACTGCCACCGATTCAAAAAGCAATTTACCAGATCCGTCATCGTTGATACGCTTCCGTACGGAACACCATCAAAGTGTGCGCCGACAACTTCGATACTGTTCTTGTCTCCCGCGGGTGTGTCAGCGAGAGTATGGAAATTTTCGGACGTCCTCTGTTCCCGGTCTGGTACACCCTAACACAGCTGACGCTTTCTGGCTGGAAACGTGTTTCTTCAGCGCGAGGTCCAGTTTCTGCGTCGCACCTTGTGAAAAGCACAAAGTCTGGACGGGATACCCGCTGATCGCTTCATACTCATACGTTGAATTGCTGCGTTCTAACCACAAATAAATCAAAAGATTCAGATACAATGATCGGAAACGGGAAATTCAGATAGTACCAAACCCTTCATCACGGATTCCTCATTATATTCACTCGCAGTACTGAGATTTTCTTCTGCTTGTTGCGTCAAGAATTGCAGCAACGTTGGGCTAGATTGAGTGGAGAAATCTGTTAGCAAATGATGCGGATTAGTCAAGTATACGGCTTACCGTAACGAGAGCCTCTAGCCCACACTCATCTGCATGATACTTATTGTGGTGGAAACATGGTATGGTGCCGTGGGATCCGCACCTTCGCACAACGAATCGTTACAGAACCTCGAACCAGGCAAGTACTTAACAGTGACTTTGGGCACACTGATCGAATCCAATGAATAGACAAAGGAAGCTTGAGAGCAATAATATTAAGTTTCACAAGTGCGTATAATCTCCAGACGTTATTTACCTCCGTTGGTCCCTATAGGGGCAATGACAGGTTCCTAAACATCCATTGCGATCGATTCCAACTTGAAGCGCGTAACATTGAACGGCTTCACCGTGACAGCGTACTTAGTATGCTTTTGCAACTGCTCGAGGACGTATTTCCCGGTGGCCTGCCGCCGTCGACAGCGGAGGCCTGGGCTGCAATTTCGAGGTTGCGGAGGTGGATGAAAGTGTTCACGGCATCGACAGCCTCGGTGAGCGGGATGCGAGTGTACACCACTTGAAACAGTTCACGGTGAGCGCGTGAGGGTGAATATCGACAGAATGGTTGGGCATTTTACCAGAGAAACCGATGCCCAGGATGACAGTGACACCGATAACAGCCAGGGTCTGAAAGAAAAGCTTGGCCGGGCTCCGGATTGGAGACCTCGTTGAGATCAGGGTTGTTGGGCCACGCTGTCCGCCATTTCGAAAGTGTTCGTGGGGATGTGTGGACGAACACAATGCCAGTGTGGACGGTAGATGGGTTAAATTTGAACGGAATAAGACAATCGATGAAAGGGATCAGGGCTTATTTTACCGATTCTGCAAAAATAGAAAATCCAGTCGCAGTTCGTTTTCAGCGTTTCTTTTTGCACAGCAGAAAGTTTTCTAGAGGACGCGCCATTCAAATGGCCTCGGTCTTCTCGACATTGACGGCACTCGTCCTGTGCTCGTTCTTCACCGTCATCTTCGTCGGTTCGCTGTACATCGCTCAAAGAAACCTGCCGAATTCCTTTTCTCGCAATCATCCTGCTGTGATTATTGCTCGGTTCAAGGGAATTGCTGTCGCAGTCGTATTATCTCTCCTTTTGGTTGCGGCAGTTTGCGTTACTTCCGGAGCATTTCCAGCGTACTTGGACACTCCATATGTACGGATTTATAAACTCTGTCGCTGAAAAGAAATTCTGATTTACGAATGTTCAGACGAGTTCTGATGCCTTACGATTGACCTTGCGGTTCGTTGGATTGTGGCCGGATGGAGCAATCCTTGCAGCGGTACAATGCTTGCTAGTTACTGCAGCTCTCTTTACCGGTCCGATCGTTCACCTCATTTTTTGCATGGATGCTGAGGAACCGAACCATGATGGAGTCAATAAAGGTTTTCGATGGCTTGATCTGGCTCCCGTTCTTGCGACCGGTGAGCTAACTCTCATCGACTGGAGGAACTACATAGTGGTATGATACATTGTAACGCTTTCAATGTACGGTGACTCGAGCTCGAAGCTTTCTTACAGGGACCTGCTGCGGAGGAGCTTGTTTTCAGATCATGCGTAGTCCCAATACTGTTTCTATCTGGAGCTTCGCGAATGAATATCATACTCTTCAGTCCAGGCTTTTTCGCTCTTGGTAAGCTTGCCCGCCTCTTTGCCATAGTGGTCCTGAACTGTTTTACGAAGCACACCTCCATCATACATACGAATACTACAAGCAGAATGGTCGGAATAGTAGAGCGCTGCGAAACGGGCTCCTTATTGCAGGTATATCTTTCACTTTCTACAGTGCCACCATCATTTTCTAACCACACAACTGTAGCCTTTCAAATGACGTACACAACTATTTTTGGGTGGTTATCCACTTTTCTTTTCCTGCGAACGGGTACAGTGACCATTGAACCATACGTCCACGGAATCTCATCTCTTTATTAAGGACATGTTAGCGGTCCTTTCATCAGCCATGTGTTTTGCAACTACATGGGTGTTCCAGACATTGCAGACGTCATATCGCGGCCTCTTCACCAGCGCGCAGGTAGATCTCTTCTTCATTTTTCACTGGCCCCACTTTAACTCAATCCCAGCACTCTTGTTGTTTTACGTCTCGGGGGTTGTACTATTTGCATTCTCCTGCGTTCCTACAACAAATACTCCGCGGTCGATATACTGGCAGAAGCTTTGATTTGTGTGCACTTATGATTCACAAGTAGAAGCTTGCGTTGCGGAATTTGAAATTAAATGAGGGGCAAACGGCACTTGCAGTGGGCATAGCTTAGATTTACTTAATAGATGTGTCAACTAAAGATTCAGAATAAACTTGACATGCAACATAGAAGGAAAGCGGAAGTACCACATGGATACATACACAGAACTTCACTCCCACAGCCATTGTAGAAGGTTTGGCTTGTATGCCAGGTACTGCACAACATGTCCACACATCTTAGTCATCAAGTCCAGCAATTCGAGCGATAAGTTGCTCACGGTGTCGCAATATTGATGATAGCAGGGATCCATAGGTTCATTTGCCACACTATTCGAAGCAAAAAAGGTCCTCATCAGTCCCTGCTCATGTCGCCAAAATGGTATCCACTTACCCGCTGAAGCAAAGTGCGTGGATCATGTTCAAGCATTCAAAGGTTAGTGGTTCCAATTTTTCAACTTGCAAAATAGAAACACTTACCCAAAACGCTTCTGTTGCTCAATCTGAACAACCGTTTATCAGCGAATCTTGCATCCAATCAACATCGCACTCACAGTTTTAATACGGCCGGCACCGGTCTCCACACCTCCAGCAGGCACACCGACTTGTAGGAACGAGAAGTGATCACTTCCCATGTGCAGCGGTCGCAGCTCGTAGTTCTTTCCCGGCAATCGATTCTCAAAGTAATTGGTGTAAACTTTCTGAATCTTTACATTTGGACTGCTCAAGGTTGTGTTTGCTGTGTACGTGGTTCCATCGTGGATACCTGATATTATAGGACTGTCAGGGTGGAATGAAGTTACCTATAAAAGGCGAACTCACCAGGAGAACCGTTGGGAGAGCTTTAATTATGGGAGAGAAAAGGGATCGATCAGCATGAAACTCGGAATTCTGGCAGAATTTCATACCCAACCATGTCCTGATTATCATTCAAAGTATTGAATAATGTGATGATTAGGGATAGAGGAGCGAAACAATACTGGTTTGGCTTACGTGGTTAAGATTCAGTGCAATCTTCATGAAATTGGTTGTCAGCTGGAGGTATGAAATTTCAGCGGACAAAAGTACTCACCTTTCCAAGCTCCTTCTTTGCCAACAGATTTTCAGCGTAAAAAATGCTGCCCAATCTACCTTCCTCTTCCGCCGCCCACCATCCAAATCGCACCTTGTTCACCACATGTTTAGAAAGCCCGGTACTGTACAGCTGAAGAGCGATTTCCAACAATGCCGCAGATCCTTTAATTTATAATCGAGCGGCATAAGACAATTGCAGCAAGAAAGCATAATTCCCTTACCGGAACCATCGTCGTTGATCCCGCTTCCGTACTCGACGCCGTCAAGATGGGCCCCAACCAGAACAACAGAGTTCTCATCTCCGCCAGGAGTCTCCGCAAGAACATTGTAAGTTTCCACATTCTCGATCTGCCCTGTTCGTGATAACCGAAGGAATGCAGAGGTGGTTGGCGAAACGTAGCTCGTTAGTGACTCGCCGAGCCAAGAATTTTGTGGCGCCATGATCAAGAATTCGGGCCACGAGGCCATCGGTTTAATGCCGTCATTGAGAATCGAAAATCGATAAAGCTCTGCTTTCTGCAGCACAATACTTTGAGGAACGCAGTGCAAAGGCGTTAATGAACGTACCATAGATTTGGTGAGTGCTTCCTCCGCCTCGCGAGCAGACCAAACGTCCAAATCGACAAGGTTTGAATCATCCACAATCGTCAAGAATAGGCCCACAACGCCGAGTTGCGAGTAGAAAATGTTGGTTCCGCAGGTTCTGACTGCACTCGCGGTTGCGACAACATGGTAAGCCGCCGAGGACTCCGTGTTTTTCCATTGCTCAGGATCACAATATCGGGTTCCCTCGAAACGCTTGACCGTGATTCCGAAATTTTCGTAAGACTCATATGGATAGATGACCGACGCTGTTCGAAAGTTATCAGCATGCCTAGTTTAAGATACCTTTCTTCTCGCTCACCTTTGTTGTCGATAACCGCTTTTCGATCCGGTCCGAAGAATTCGAACTCGAGCAACTCTTGTCGGTAAAGAGGAACGATGAATGGTTGGACGGTGATTTCATAGTCTGTATGTTCCTTCAATTGCTCCACAAAATACTCGACGGTAGCGTCGTATCCTTTCGAGCCGACCGATCGATTCGGCACTTTTCCATCAGCGGTCGAAGCGGCAGCGGCAATCTCGAGTTGCTTGAGGTGCACAAGAGCTCCGGAAGCACTGACGGTCTTGGCGAGATCGATTTCCTTGTACAGATCTGTCGATAATGAGAATGAAGATAATGGAAGGAATATGTTCATACCAGAGAGTGTGTAGCCCACCACAATGGTGATAGCGAGTACCGCCACTGTAAGCAACCCTTTGCCGAAGTTGCCAGACTTCCCGGGCAGGGTCCTATTCGAAAGCAGCGGTTGAGATTCAGACATTGGTTTCTGAAGGCGATGAGGAATTTCTCAGCGGCACGGGGCTGCGCAGATGCACACAAAAACTAATTTTTTGGGTGTCTAACAGGAAACAAAAATCACCGAATTCAAAACAAGCAACACTAAACCAGCCTGACAGGGAAGAGAACTTTGAGCGAATGTGTACACATCCCACGATTGGAGAATATTCAATGGCTTTGGAGTTGGTAGAATTTAAGAATTGATTTCGTTCCACGGCCCGTACACACCGAGTTGCCAAACTTTTTTTAGTATGTGGTACGTGCGTAAATGAACCTAATAATTGCAACTTGCGCTGGGATCAGCTCGTCCGCTGGACCGTATTGACACCACTGTGTTGAGTATGCTTTACCTTGTAAAGTGTGTAAATGAACCTAATAACTTCATCTTTGTTCGGATTGTTTTTTGGAGCATCCAACAGCTGGCACAGTCGACCAAGGGTGTACTCGCAACTCTAAAGAATAAAAGGATCTGTCTCATCCTGCCGCTATGTCAATATTCATAGCCCTCTTCAAAATATTTATGGAAGGCAACTTTGTCAATACCTAATGCAAAGAAAAGGCAAAATCCAAGCTCACCAACCTGATCGTAATTTGTTGTGTATCTTGTAACAGTGCCAGCCAAACTTTCACCTTCTTATCAGATTCTTTTGCCAGGACATTCCCAGGCATTGTTAATTTGGATGATGTGAGATAAGCACATATCAATCTTCTTAAAAGTATTTCAAGAGAGCTTGGAGAACATCAATCATTTCATTTAAGGTTCGGCGGGTCTGGGTCGGGTCCAGGTTGTAGAGTCAACCTGGCTAAAACCTGTATGTTTGGTCGGGTATTTCCATGCACCTGCCGGGTCACTGCGGGTAGCAGCGGTATACCTGGAGACAAATTTGTTGAACCCCGTACCCAACCCTGACTAGTCCTTTTTGCTGCTCAGGATTGATTTAACTTGAATTAGAAGACTGTATTTACATAAACGCTTTGTGTCTGTGTGGACAGTATGATATAGCAAACACTATCGTAAAGATGCACGAAAATCCATTAACAATCACATGTTGATAGCCTGTGGAACAGCCCAAATCAGTCTCTGTAAGGTGTTCATTTCCTCAGAGTCCCATCAACTACTAGTTATGTCCATTGGTCCTGATGAACTGATTGATGTCGTCATTCAAAAAGCAGACTTGTGTTGCAAGGTTTCCAATCCACCTCAGGGAGCGTAATGGACAACAGATGGTTGATGTATGCCATCCAGAAGTTAGCCACTCGGAAAAATACATGTCTATCGATGCTCTGAACATACGATAAATTGTGGCAGAAGTACTGAGAGGGTTACTATGCCCAATCTGATTCCCAAGCAAGACGTGCACACGAATAAGAGTAAGGTTGCTCTGAACACCACTACTTGAGCTACTTGAATACGGTGTTGGTACTGATGCTCGGCTTAAGCGTTCCGCAGATTCATCAAAGATAGGCTGGTAGGATTCAATTTCAGGGAGTATTTTGTAGTTGACGTTGACAAACTTGATTGATTGTGGTCAAGATGGCAATTTATGTCATGTATAGCTTCATTGATCTTATGCATCTCCAAGCAGATTCCCTGGACAACTTCCTTCACCAAAATGATAGCCCTGCTCCAGGCTAACCAAAGCGCGAGAGCTCTTGCATCATCCTTGGTAATTCTGCCAATTGCTTAATAGCTGACGAGATGCTTCTTGGAGCACTTGTTGATGTTGGTGCCGCAGGTGTCGCCACTTCAGAATGAACAGGCTGTCCTTTCAGAGATACTAGCTCTTTCCAAGGTGGGCGCACGTGATTTCCATCTTACTCTTCTTAGGGTGCACATAATGCTCGGAAACTGGATTCAGCACAACAACTCACTCAGTATGCCACTATATATCGCATGTTCAGAGCGTTAGTGGAGATGTATCCTTCTGAGTGGCTAAGGTTCTGGACTGCATACATCGACGATAGGTCGTCTGTAATGCTCCCTGAGGTGGATTTGAACCTTGGAAGGCAGGTTTGGCCAAGGATTTCATGCTTTCAAGTGACGACATCGATCGGTTCATCAGGACCGGTTTGGCAAAAGACATGGCCATGAACCAGATACAGAAACTGATTTGGGCTGTTCCACTTATCAACTTGTGATGGTTTAACGGATTTTTGGACATCTTTACAATTGTGTGTGTAAATATCATACTGTCCACACAGACACAAAGTGTTTATGTAAATATCTTGTTCTAGCTCATGTAAGGTCACTCTGCAGCAAAACCCCGCTGGTCAGGGTCAGGTACGGGTTTCCACCACTTCGCGTCCGGGTATACCACTCCTAGCCGCAGTGACCTGGCGGGTGCCTGGACAAACACGACCCGACAAGGGTTTTACTCGTGTTGCCCCGGACGCGCCGACCCTTAGTTGGATTCAACCTTTGGGTATTCTTACTGCGTTAGTACTGTGGAGGGTTGTGATTACATGCTGGTATATGGCTGGGGCTGCGGGTAGCTTGCTATTCCTCTATATACCTTTCTTTATCAGTAGAACATGATCTATGGCTCACCAACCTGACACAATATTAAGTTTGTGTCGGTACCAAAAGCGTCACAAAGGGGGTTTTGGAGGCCATCCATTCGAAGATAGAATATATTTATACATGATACTTTTGGGAGGATGCGACAACATGCGTTCCTCCCGATATGTGTTGTGGGCAAGTGGGTTTTCTGCTTTCTTTTTTCATCTTCAGCTTATGAATGGGTACACAGAATTCAAACTGGGTTCGAAAATACTGAGGTTGACAGCACCGATTATCGAAATACACATACATTTCACTCGCTCAAATTGATCTCAATCTTCCTATGCTGCTTCGCATCCAGATCCTTTGGCACGTTCACAGACAGAACTCCATCCTTCAACTGTGCCTGCACCTTCTCCGCATCGATCTTGGTCGGGAACGCAAATGTCCTCTGGAAACTCGACCTCGCCACCGACGAAGCTGACCGTTCGTTGATCCAGTACGTCGGTTTCGGCTCCTCGTTGCTCTGAACTTCAGTATGCTCGGCCGAGATGTTGGGTGACGCTTCCTGCATCGGAGCAGAGTCTCCTTTTAGAACGAGCGTGTTGTCATCGATAACCTGGAGACTGATCTGCTCGCGCTTCCATCCAGGAACCTCTGCTTCGATAACGTACTGCTTTTCCGTTTCTATACCATTATCACTGATTTTTTAGAGAGAAGAGGGATGAGAAGAGTGACTTTTGAGCGTACCTTTTACATCGACAGCGGGCCTTTCTAGAGCTCCGAGAGAAGTGAACGCAGAATCGAGTGGAGATGTGAAGAACGGATCTCTGAGTAAGTCATTGAATACTCGGTTGGTCAGCGCGGCTGGAGCTAAGTGACGTGAAGCGAATGGAGAAAGGTCTGAGGCAAGATGCCTGAACTCGCGTGGGAAGAATCGACGGATCATCGGTTGATATGTTGAGGGTTGTTTGAGTGTTTGCTTTTCGGTAACCCTTTTCAGCGAACAGCTGGGGCGGCTCCTGATGCTTATATATCAATTGGGAGTCGGAAGCCTCCCGAATGACCACGTTTGTTCTCGGGTGACACAGGCGCGTCATTTCCAGAACGATCCACAAATATTTTACACACTTTCTTTTTTAACTACAGAACTCACTGTTTTCACACCAGTAACCTGCAAAGCACTTGGGAATAACGTCTAAGCAAAGCACAAAAGACAGCGCACCTCCGACACATCATAGAGCAAATCAGCCAAACATAACTAAACTCCAGCGAAAAGTACAAAAAAAAATATACGAAATTACAAAGAACGACTTGGAGCTAATTAGTGTCATTAAACTGCCTTGATACACGCCTCTGCCTGTGCTTTTTGACCTCGGCTTTCCATCGTCGCCTTCTTTCCTCCCGCGCAGTGGAGTCCTCCTGCAAAAACGCAGGAGTAAATTCCTCATCAGTTAACTGCTGCTCCTCCAGCTGTCTCGGCTGTCTCTGCTGCCGACGTGGGACCACGTTCGTTTGATTGCGTGTCGCATTCACCGGTCCCTCATCGAATAATACGCACAGCCCTTCCCACCACCTAGCCATAACAAGTACAACAAAGAAAAGATGGAACTCTACCAGCACACGTGCAAAGGCCAGTGGAGACTCTCTCAGAACCGGGAGCCCACCTCGAAACCGTCCGGCCTGAACCAGTGGTCCACCCGCATCTTCGATGGGTCTTGCGTTTTGACGTGCGATGCTGTTTGGCGCAGTAGGTGTCCGTGGTCGAGTCTGGCCAAAGCGTCCAGATTCCGATCTAAATTCACCGCGTGCTAAAGGTGAGGAAGGGGAGGCGATTGGCCTGGTGCGTGAGGCAACGGAGTCCAGAGTATTCGTTCGAATCATAGGTCGCGGCTTTGGAGACGAGTTGGACCGGCTTTTCGAAGGAGAGTTGGGTCGAGAAAGGGTTATATCGAGGGCTGTCTGTGTTAGAACAGGTGTGAAGTTGGAATGTAAGAGTTCCTGCGCTTGCTGTTCCTGACGCCTCTTTATGCGACGTTCAAACTTGCGAATCTGTTTCTGCTGGAGTAGATAGAGCTGCTGCTGATCTCGTAACGAAAGTTGTACCTGTGACATGTCGCTTTCCGAGTCCGACATATAAAAACCCTTCGAGAAACTGTTGAACTGGTTCGGAAAGCCGACTCCTGGTGGTGAACGATAGGCATGAGGAGCTGCAGATCGCCACTCTTCAAGATTAATGGGTTCTGTTGATTGTGGCACGAATTCATCGACTGCTCTGATCTTCGAGGTGGTTGGCCACTCACCGTCCGAATCAAAGTTATAGGTTATGCGGCTAACTGGCGATTGTCTGCAAATGCATTCATCAGGGGGACAGCCACAATCATTTGCAGTGAACGATTTTCCACCACCCTCTACATTGAATGGAATGCGGAGAGAGCTTTGCGATCGTATCGTTCCGAGTTTTTGTCGAGAACCCGGCCGATTGCTGAGGCTAAATACTGGGTCCTCATCGTCGTCCTTGAATGTTGGAGTATTGGAAGCGCGTGGGGTGTCAAATGCCATAAAGTGCGGTGTTTGCGGACGAGATTCTTCTTCCACAACCTCGGCGGAATGACTGAAGTTGTGAACCGCGCTCTGACCTTCATCAATGAGAGACTGCAATACGTTCATCATTCTATTGTATCGTGCTTCCTCTTCGTCAGCAGCAATGTCAGGGGTATCTGCACGGGAGCCGAGTGTGCTGCTACTCGAAGTGGCTTCAGTTGGTGTTGTAGATGGGGGGCGCCAGGCATCCTTCATGTTCAAGTGCATCCTGCGAAGGAGTTAATTAGATTCACTTTGTCAACGTTTATCAGCGGTCACTCACTGTTCCATGTTGTTCCTAAGCTCTTGCACAGTCATGGACAGCTGGTGCTGAGAGCTCTGAATAGTATGAAGCGCCTGGAGCATCGAGGAAATCTAGTAGGGTTTGAGAGAATATGAGTAAACTTGCACCAAACGCGCGCGAGTGGACCTTACCTTCACGTTCGTTTCGCCCTGCCCCAGCGAGCTTTCAGCGAACAGTCGCTGAATGAGCCTGTCGTCAACTTTCAGGCTTTTCGGTGAGACGGCTTTCAGCTTTTGGACTTCCGTTGTGTCCATGATTGCTGTTGTGAATGCAACGAAGTAACGCTGATTTAGCCAGGTAGCCGCACGAGCTTCGGAAGTTCCGAACCAGCAACGTTGGCACCTCAGACCCGCCTGGAAGGATATTCAGATTTTACTGCCGCGATGTAAATTTCAAGTGGGTGTCAAGTGCGAATTAATGCCATTTTACACCGCCATTTGTAATATTGGAAACTCCGCTGTCGTGGGAATGACGCTCAGTGATGAACACTGAGCACTGCTGTATGGATGTGTAGCTCAGGTTCATCGGATTCCTCTGGACAGAAAGTTTTATGGGCCTCTAAATAAGATGATGGATACTTTCGGGTTGGCAACGGAAAAGTCGACAGAAAAGCTCAACAATTGGTACTGAGCTGATGGGGTTCAAGCAAACATACACCCATTATCCTGTAGTAAGTCAGTGAATTTATTTAGCAGACGATGACTCAAATTTCTGGTTCCGGAGACGATCCCACACCTTGGAAGCAGCACAAGAGTTCCCATCAATGATCTGATGATTATTTCTGTTGTGCCCAAACAGCGCAGATGCCTTGAAAATCGTAGCGAGCCTCGTGAAAAGAGCAAAGGCAATTCAAATTGAACCGCTCATGTCGTCTGCCATTTCTCAGTGCTACCGCCAGTTCGACAACTGGGAGGATATCGAGTTGTTGCTGACATTCTATGGAACCAACCGAATCGTCGACAAACCTAATGAGGTTGAATCCTGCATATATTTTAAACTTGGGGATACATATTTAATAAATTTTGATTTTATTATGATCAAAGAATAGCAATGCGGGGAGTCAGGGGCAAAGAGAGTGCATGTGCAGAAAATAACTGATCTTGACCCGCCGGGATGGATGTGCCAGATCACCTTTTTGAACCTCCTACTTGTCAACGCGAGCCTGTGCTTGTTGGCGCTTCAATCTATTTATTCCGATCCCATCCTTTTTCACAGTCGCCGCACCTCCCCGTGTGGGAGTACCCATAATTGCACCTTTGCTGCCAGTTCGACTCGCCGCTGCTTTTGTCTTTGAAGGCACCTGGGTAGCTGAATTTGAAACTGCCGTCGGCGCTCCGTTTTTATCCGCATTATCCGCGGCCATCTCATCCAGCGTCTTCATGCGTGTGGCAGCGCCTTTGCCGGAATTTGCGCTCTGCTCGAAACGCCTCACTCTTTCTTTTACAGATGCCGAACGGGCTAAGAAAACTCCGGTTGGTTGTGGGCGGGATGGTGCAGGATGCGAGTCACAGCCGTGAGAGTGAAGATGCACGACGTTTTGTGGTTTCGCGGGCTCCGCGTTTAGATGTGATGGATCACGATCAAATAAATTGTTTACACCATCGCTGCATGCAGATGTGGTGTCGTGGGCTGAAGTAATCGCTAATTGTTCCTCACTGGACGTTCGTGAGCCCATCCCTTTCTTGGTCCATGCAGATCGTCGCCTCGCGTCTGTTGAGGAAGCTGAATTTGGTCGACCATTCTTTGGTGACCCTTTCTGCTCGGTATCACGAAGTTTGGCCGCTGTAGGAGCGACAAGTTTTTGTGGTGAAACTAATGGTGAGCCACCGGCAGGCTTCTCCGCAAGAGCAATGGACAGCGAAGCCGGGAGAGGCGAGGAGCTTTGAAGAACTGCGATGGCCATGGACCCACGTGTCGGCGTTACAGGTTTTGATGGCGAGTCTCCTTTTCGACTGGTGACGTACTGATAAGTGGTTACTGAAGGTCGATTACTTCGTGTGACGCTCTCACGTCCCTGCTGTTTAGATCGATGGCTTTCTTTCGGGGAGCCTTTAGAGCCACGCCTTGGATTCGAGGAACCGTCATCAAAATCCCCGCTTCCGCTTTTCTGGAGATACCCATCCTGTGCTTTCTGTGACACAAAAGGGGGCTGCTCAGATGCGGATTGGGTAGGTTGATCAACTGCCGGTTGAACTCGGTTGATCTCAGCAGAACTTTTGGTTGGAAGAGGGGGCGGAGACGCTGTAACGTCAAGGCCGGACACTCCTTCGCGATGAACGTCTTTAGATTCATATCCAAGTTTGTTGGGCGGTGTTTTTTCCAACAAATTTGTCGAAGTTGGAGAAGCAAATGATCTAACCTCAGACGTGCGAGCTGCGGTGCTCGGCTTCGACGATGCATAGCTCCCTGAATTCACAGATTGGAAGAACGAAACCTTTTCGGAGATAGCTCCATTCCGGGCGTTTGGAAGTGACTTGGCATTGTCCAAACCTTTGATTTAAGCATTAGTCAGATTCTCGGGTTTATATATTGAGTCGACTCACTCGATGTCAGCTTTTCTCTTGGTTGGGAAGTCGATGATTCCATCTGCGACCTCTCTTGTGATCGTTTTGAGGTGGAAACGGGAATTTGTGATTTTTGCATCCGAACAACAGGAGGGCTCTTTTCTGGTTCCGCTGTTCGATTTGGCTTCTCCGTATATTTCTCACCATCTTCACATGGGCGCACGCTCTGCACCGAAACTCGTGATTCGTTTGGTGCACTGATATTTGAAGTTTCCACCTTCGACTCTGGGTCACAAATCTGGTCACCATTTGGTTTTATGCTGTCTCTCGCGTTATCAGCGTAAGGAATGAACGACACCGGCTGTTCATCTTGGGGTTCCGTTAATTTTTGCACCGGGGTTTCAGCCGGTGTCCCTCGCTCCATTTTGTTTACCCCAGCTTTCTCCGTTATACTCTCGGGTGCAGTGGCGAGTTGACATGATTCTAACTCGATGCTTCCGATTGTGACTTCAAAGAGTTCTGCATCTCTTGATTCGATATTGTCTGGTGGCTGAACATCAGATTTGGAGTCAAAAGCAGATTCAGCATAAGCGTCTGTTACAGATTCCCTTATCACGTCCTTCGATTCTAACGAGCTCGGCTGTTTCCCGTCGTCTGTCCGCTCGTCCTCGTCGTAATGCTGTTCATCAGCACTTTGAGTTTGAAAATCGGCTCTTCGTTGCATCTCAGCCGGATGGTCCCTCTCCCCACGCAGTACCTGAAGTTCTTCGAATGACCCTTCCAGCGAATGAGAGACAATTTCGTTTTCCCAAATGGGGGATGCAGGATTAGTCGTCGAATTATCCAAGGGCGGTGCGATGAAAATTTCCGGTGAAGTCTCTTTTTTAGCAGTTCCTTCGCGGACTTTGCTGACAATTTTCTGCTTCGAATTTTCCACTTCTTCATCATCTGATCCATCATCCCCATCGCTACCTTCTTCAACTGTCGATTTTAGAGGGTGCGAATGGAGGTCGCTTCTGGGCTTTGGAGGAAATTTTTTGGCAAAGTCTTGGTGCAAGAACGAGTTTGGCTATTAGAGTTTGAGAAAACGATGGTTCTCAAATTACCTTTCAGTAATGCTTTGATCTCCTTCTCGTTTTCCTCCAACGCAACATCTTCCAATGTTTCTCCATCATCCGTTTCAGCGGTAAGGTCAATAGGACCATCAGGCGGATAAAACCACACGTCGGTCACTTGGGAACCAGGTGGAGCACTTGTGCTGAAATCATCCTCCGTTCTCCCCTGGCACTTCCCCAATAGCTTGATTATCTCGATGTGACCCTCTGCGACAGCACAGTGAAAAGGTGTCCAACCCTCCTTATCTTTCACGTTAACCATCGCTCGAACTTCGTTTCCGATCAAAAGCTGCACAATGTTGGTGTTTCCATGTGTACACGCGAGGTGAAGAGCTGTCAGCCATTGATGCGGTGTACATAAATTGTTGATGTCCACTGTCAAGTCCACGGGGCTGTCTGTCGATTCCTCCAGTGCATCGCCGAGACCTAGGGTTTCTCGAAGTGTTGGTAGCGTTTCATTATCAACCGGATCTCCACGCATACAAATGTCCAAAACCGTTGTTCCTGGATCGAAGAGAACTCTTCCAAGATTTTTCACTTTGGACTTCGTAGTTTTCACTAAAATTCCTGGTCTGCCAGTTTGGTACGGAAGATTATCGGAGGAGACAGCACCTTGTCGTTGTTCAGTTGGTATCGGAATAGAGGTTGGTGGTGAGGTAGGATGAGGGGCGGAAAGAGATTCAGTTTGAAGCTGGACAGACATCCCGCGCTTGCGGTCAGCAATCTTTTTCTCATTTCGTAAATTGTCTTCTGTGCTATTGCGAAAGCTCGATGTCGAGACTAGATGACGTGCTGGCCATGCCAGAACGTTCTCAACCGAATATTGCGGTCGGGATGGATGAAGTGGGGATACTGCGCTGACGTTCGAACTTTTCGGCAGCACTTGCATCTTGATGTTAGTTGGAGATGGTAATAATCGCGATAAAGGTACCTTCCGAAATTGTTGTAAACATTTTGCGAGTTATATCGTCATCAGCACAGTCAACTGGCTTGTAACCTCTCTCGTTCTTCCTGTTTGGATTCGCTCCGTCCTGTTTTCGCTAGTCAGAAAGTGTCAATTTGCAATAATATGAAACCTCTACCTCAAGCAATTTCTGAATTTTTTTTGTTCCGAATATTAAGTTTAAAACATGAGACGTATAAGATTGTCCTGCTCACCTTAACTAACTCGCTCATCCCCGAGAACGCCGCAAGGTGCAATACAGTATTCCCCTTACCCCATACTCTTCCCATGAACTCATACAAGACCTTGCGTGCGACCATCTCATCCGTTACTTTGTGGACGAAACTCAAAATATCCAAGGCCATTTCCTCGTCCCCCAGCATGCAAGCGATTTGGACCGCATTAAGATTCTCGACACTGTATAGGCGAATTATTGATTATCTGCTCTAGATTGGCTCACGTTACGTTCTTACCTGTCACCAAGTAGCTCATGAGCATCAGTCAAAACATCCGGGTCATGCGAGTAAAACTCTTCATGATTTTGGTACGAAGTTGTCAGCAAAATTTGAAGGATTTCTGTCGAATCCTCTTCTTTGGCAAACATTTCTTGCAATCCTTTCCGGTCGCCATCGTTGATTGCAGCGAACACTTTTCTTTCGAGCTCCGCTGAGTCACTATCCCCTCCACTACTTTCTGTAGACTCTTGTCGAATTCTCTCCACACTCCTGGAGTCAATGTCGTTGTCCCCGTTCTCTTCTTTGTTCCTGTGTTCCATGTGGCCAAAACGCGAACCAGCGCGCCAGTCACATGAGCAACCGTCAGATTTTTTCACAAATTTGATTTCAATTTGATAACACTCAGCATTATGTTTTCGTTTCAACATTGCGTTTTCTTCTTCTTTTCTTTTTATTGCCTTCCTATCTGTCCGAGTCCTTCCCTATTTTGAGCAGGCCCTCCGCAAAGTCCTTCGATTCAGCGGCATCAAATGGTATTAGCAACCTCGTGCTATTTCTCCGTGTTCGGGAATTTTGTTTTGTGCTGACCTGATGAGTTTCGCTGCATCTGATGCTTCGGCTACCGCTTCGCCTCTTCCTTTCGTTATGTCATCCATCATGGCGTCGATGAATGCGGCTGAGATGCCCTCATTTCTACGACAATGGAAGGTACAAAATCATGTGAGCGAGTAATGGGAAGCATGTGGGGTTGTGTCAGGTCTGGATGGAATAACGACATCTTTAGGATCTGGTGCGCTTGACATCTTTAGGATCTGGTGCGCTTGATTTGCTAGACCAAATAAGTCGAATGACTTCTTCCATCAGCGCCCGACGCATTCTTGAAACATCCGGAAGCCCTTCTGATTTCCTCAAAGCAAGCTCGAGCCTATACACTGTTGTAGCACATAGCTGTGCAAAGGATACTCAAATGGATTGTCACTCTCCGCTAGTGCACCAAAGTTCGGGTGTCGAAGTCCTCCTGCGCTTCGCCGCTCTTCGCTGCTCATTCATTAAAATCGGTTCAAGCCCTTCATCAAGAATCTCTGCTGCCGACGTGAGACGACCAGTGAGGTAAAACGTAGTGATTTGAACGTGATAGAGATCTCCATAGCTGCATGCCCTACCAGGTTCCCTGCTATAACGGGAGCTCCATCCAGAGTCTCCGTAGCCTTTTCAATCAAGCCTTGATTCACAAATGCACTCGCAAGGAACTTGTGGAATTCGATCATCGCATACGGGTCGTTAATCAACCCTGCCAACGCGCGACCGATCTGTACGTATGATTCATATGCGGATAATGGAAGGAAGGGTTCAAGCTCAACGCAAATATTGCATGACCGTATGCGATCAGCAAATCTCACGTCGGTAGGATATACTCTTCCATCAAATTGATTTTCTGGAATATCCAGAACAACCCCCTCACGGTGCAGAGATTTCCCAGTCCTTCCAAAACAAACAGCCTCTCATCAAGCTCCCTGCCCAGAACAGTGACTCGTCCATTACACCCCGAAAACAGCGTCGGAATTGCATTCCTGATCAGTGCCTTTGTCACTTCCGTTACGTTGACCTGTCGTCCATTGAGACATCTGACATTCCATCCTCAACAGAAGCTTCTGCGTTCAAAAGCTGCCTTCGGAGAGCCATCCGCATTGAATCAGTGCCACCATGCAAAGGAATAAAACTCATAATCGAAGAGATTCGGGTAGTAGCATTTCGGTTTCTTCGTCTGTAAAATGCTGGTATCTTGCAGAACGACCTTTCTCTAAATCTTTGCCGGCAGTTGTATTGAGGGAACCTATGCTGCATATGGTACGTATCCGGCACATGAATCTATGGTCTGACCACGGTCCAAAACCTCCTCTGCTGATTCCTGAGGCTCCATATCACTTGGAGATGAGGCGTTTAGAGTTGCTGGAGAGGCTGAAGGTGAATGTGCATCTGACGCTGCGGTCGCTGACGAAGGAGATGTAGCTTGCGGATATTGGGAAAACGAGCTTCGATTGCCTGCATCCACGCGATCTTCGGAATATCGGGCGAAGCCAAGTGCAACTTCGTGCACTTTTCGCGATGACTCGTACAGAAACTCTCGTGTTGTTGAGTGTGTTCAAAATCCCAAGGAGAAGCTTTGACCAGTCAGACCACACACGCATACCTCGTTGGTCCGAAGCGATTCATGTCTTCTCAACGTAAAAACAAGAAATTTGTCTCTGTGTATCAATTATGTGCAGTTGTTCGGCTACCATGTTTACCGGGCCGTTCGAATGGTCAGCCGATCATCTCTAAACTCATTATAATAAGAACTGTGAAGGAGTCAGACTAGATACAAATTAAACATCTGAGATAAATAAGTGTGCAGACTGGGAGCCACAGATTTGCAAAGGAGGGAACAACCAGGATTCAAAAGTGGATGGTTACAGTTCTTGCAGCACGCTACCAAAGAAAAGCAATCCTAAAAAAGCTGCAGCTAACAAAGCGGTGATCCAGCCACTCTTTCCGAGAGTGGGTTGTCCTCCTGCTCTAAGCGCTCCGTCAATAGAAGCATATGGCGCCCATAACCTGAACGGATTCCACGAAGCCGGCTTCCCTTGCACCGCGTCCACAAACGAAGAGTACTTCACGTCGCGGTACACGATAAACGCTTCCTTAGCGAGCTCAACCACATCCGTCGGATCAAAGTTGCCGATATTGGTAACTGGCCATCCGCTCCCGTTTACAAGCACGTATGACATGAGAAAGTTCAATGCCCTCGCCGCCGACCGCCCGTCGTTCGTCTGGAACTGGAAGTACTCAACACCAGTGCTCTGCGCAAGCCATCCCTGCGTAAAGTGGGCTTTGAGGTTGAAGATCGAGTACTGCCACGATAGTGGTCTGGTGAGCTCGAGCGGTTGCTGTCCGTCGGGGAGAACTTGCTGCAAGAGCCGGCTGAGCGTGACTTTGCGCTGGACATCGGCAGCAAGCGCGGTCTGCCCGAGGAACAGAAGGATCGTCGTTCTCTGGACGTCGTACCATGTTCCTTGATTGTTTGGCGAATTTCCTTCGGCTTGTCCACGAGGCGACTCGATGAGCCAGTTATAGTACTCGTTGAACCACGCTTGTAGGGCATTCCAATCATCGTTAGTGAACGAAGGTGAATTTCGAATGAGTCCGATCCCGTCCGTGACACGCCAAACCCGGGAGAACTCTGACTGCAGTTTCAATACCATGATCATCAAGTCAATTACGAAGAAAACATACCGAGAAGACCTCCACCTAATGCCGCGGTGGTCCCGTTTGCGTTGGTGGGTGTGCCCTTGATCCAGTTCGCAAAGTTCAAGTTGGGGTTCATCTTCGTGGCCTGGTTGATAAACCAGTCTCGAAGTCTCTGGACTGCTCGATCCGAATAAGTAGAATTTCCGGTGAAAAAGTACGCGAGGCCGCAATCAAACACATCGTCCATCATCGTGTCCAGGAACGCAGAGTCGGGGATCGAATAGATCTCGGGGTTCGGATACCCGTCCTTGCGCACATATTGACCTCCAGCGGTGCTTGGCCAGTAGTATCGCGCGAGAGAGTAGTAGTCGTGCGGATCTCCCGAGGGAGCGTACAAGGTGTTGACCTTGGCCGTCACCGAGTAGACGTTCGTGTCAGCGACGGCGGCATTCGCGTATCGAAGCAGACGTTGCAAGGCGGGGTTAAGCTCGCGTCGGCCACGGTTGATAAAGTCCCTGTTATCCCAGAGGAACATGGGGTTGATGTAGTAGGTCGTGATCGAGTTTGAAGCTGGACTTCCGGCGGAATCGAGCGGCCATGAAGCTCCCAGAGCATTCCCGGCATAGAGAACGCCAGTGATTAGCGAAGAAATGATCGAGAGGTTGGAGATTCTCATCATTTGAGGAGATCAAGGCCACGCGGAGAGCGGAGGAACGGCGAAGGTTTTTATGGCCCGACACGACACGAAGACGCGTTGTCACGTGTGCAGGGAAGTTCCGCGCAGAATCGGAAAGTCGCGAAAAAAAGAAGCCAAAATTTGAATTGGGATGTGAAGTACGATATACATCACGATCAACACAGTAAAACAAGCTGTACAAAAACTGGAGTTGGTCTTGCTGCAAAAACGGATACAATTGCTATCTCCAAACCGGCCCCCCACCCAATCCTCCCGGGAGAGAAATATTCGGAACTGGAGAGTCAAGAAGGTACAAATTTTGTTGCTGCTGCTGCTGCTGCTGCTGGTTTTGGTTTTGCTGGCGTTGGAGCTGATGCTGGGACTGCTCCCGTTGGTTGTGTTGAAAATGCTGGTGTTGATTCATCGTTCGATGTTCTTGGCTCTGCCCAATCTGCTGGATCTGGAGTTGCGGGTGAAGTACATGCGTTCGTTGATTCATCTGCAGCCGCGGATTCTGCTGAGCGGACTGTTGGTGCAGTTGGTGGGACAGCAATTGGCTGCTATGTTGATGTGACTGACTCAGGTTGGATTGTTGGTATGAATTCATTGCACCAGTCGACTGTCGCGTTTGCAGGTCTTTTGGAGGTGGTGGATGGAATTGTTTATGGAACTCGTGCGATTGTTGCTGATTCGGTTCCGGTGGTGCCATTACAAGCATGTCATCGTAGATGTTGCTTTGGCCCGACGATGAAGCTTTCAACAAAAGCTCTTCGACAGACTGAGTGGGGCCAGCAGAGACGGGCGTCGAGTTTGACTGTGCAGTCGCCACGGGCGCATTTGCTGAGTTTGAATTGTTTGTTCCTGAAGATTTACGCTTGCGTTGGAATTTGCTGTCCAAAACAGTCGGTTTCCCTAAAACAGACCATGTCAATGCAAGAACCTTTGAAATTGACTTCTGCGATCAGCTACCTTGTGCCTTTTGTTCCTGGTGCCACTGTTCCCGATAGCGTATGTAGTCCTATAGCAATTTCTATCAATACATGTTGACAAAGTATTAGCCTCATGCAACACTCACTTTGTATTGTTCCGATTGTCTGTATATCTTCTTTCGCCGGTCATAATCAGCCTTGTCAATTGCAGCTTGCTGCTCGAGTATATTCTTTTCGACTTCAGGCATGTTCCTCCACCTGTGGTTCGTCAGCCCAAGCTCGAGTCAATCTGCAGCCATTACTTACTTGTCGCCAACAATCTTGGAGACCTCATCAAATTTCAAGCTGCAACCGTCTTCTTTCAACTTCTTCCTCATTCGATGTTGGAATGCAACGTAAGCACTGTGTGGCCTCACTGGTGCATTTGGATCCTTCTTCGGATGTCGCTTATACCCACGCTTCTGAACGCTCGAACTTCCTGTCGCACTCTCACTACGAGTATCGTTCGAATCCGAAGCTCTTCGTCGTTTCGTCGGGGGCTCTTCTTCTGCATCAGACATCTCGTCAAACTGGTCCGACGGTGTGGATGCCTGCGGAGTGTCCGGAATCGAGAGAGCTGAGGTGCCGAACATCGGAGCTGGACTCTGTGCCTGGGAGTGCATGATGGAGACAAACGAAGACCCTGGAAGCGCTATAACAGGAGGCGGTGGAGGTGGCGGTCGGTTAATGTTTGTTGGGGCAGGGGCTATGTTTGGGAGCGGCTGCTCTACTTTCCGTGGTCTGGATTGGGTGGTACATTGAGAACATAGTGAAAATACTTCGAATGACATCATACTTCGCCGGCGGTTTCTTCGCCTCGATCTGAGATCCACTGTCGACAGCAGGGAGTACAGGCGGGTTCTTAGAGTGGGAAACTGATTGGACCGGCGAGATCAGTGGGGTTGGCGCGACAGGCTGTGATGTCGTAATTGGAGGGGACGCCCTTGCGAGAGTTTGTGGAGGGCGCTCAACGCTCATGGGTGGACGCGAAGGCGGTAATTGCCACATCCCGGTTGGAAACATGTTCGCTGCGGCCGCAGCGGCCGCGGCTGCTGCGTTGAGACTCGTGCTCGGATGTGCATTGAAAGCTGCAGCAACTGCCGCCACAGCAGCTTGATTTGTGTGGATTGGTAACGTTGGTTGTTGCACGGGCGACAAATGATGGCTGGAGTGTGGGGTTATTTGAGCGTTTTCATGCGAAGTAGCCAAATTATAGCCGTGCTGAGAACTATATATCGACAAAGCACGTTGCAAGCGGCGACGGTGTCCAAGCTTCACATCTAGCGCTTGCATATCGTCTTCGGTCTACAATCCGGGGATAATCCATATTGCATTTCAACAATCCATTTCGGGCGACTTACTATATCCACAAGCTGGCGGGTCAACGTCACAAGATTCAGGACTTGGCGGATGAACATGTAACTGCAGCGATACTTACCGAAATCATTGCATCGAACCCTTCGGCAATGAACCGCTCTGCATACATCCCCAGATCGTTCGCATTGAGAAAGTTGCGCACATCCTGCACCACCGGATTAGCCACGGGATTTTCAACACACACAACATCAGTAGCGCAAGGCTGTCCTAACCATTCGGTGCTGCCCCCAACAAACAAACACCGCAACAAGTTAGCATTTCCGAAATGAGAAAGTTAAACCGCATTCTGGTACCGGCCAACCGATCCACAAATCCACAAATCGATTCCAAATGCGATATTTTAAGGTTCCCGTGTGCGTGGCTGTGCTGCCGCTTAACTTTCGCAATCCTGGAGTGACCGCATTGCCATATATGGCTATCTTCCCAAAAAGGCAACTTGATTTCAAACGTGTCGATCGCACTCCATTTCCCATTTCCCATTTTCTGCTCCGCTCCAATTTTCCGCCTGCCTCAAATTTTCCATGATCGTCGACGATCTGCACTTTGGATCGGGAAGTTAATCCATTACGTCGAGTCACCACTTCGTTTGTCTCTCTGTAACTCTTACGGCCGTCTCTCAATTCTCAAAGAACACTCCTTGCATGGCTGATTCTCTCCTTCCTCTGGCCGCATGGCGCTCACAGCCCGGAACGATCGGGGATTCCTCCGACGCATCATCTTCGGGTCTATCAACCTTCACGCAGACCGGCGGCACCCCAAATCCAGTCGTGAGCTTTCGTTTCTCGCTGGGTCAGTTCAGCAAGCTTGGCGGGATGGCAAAGCACTATTCTCCGGTTTTCGGGTCCAGTAGCGGGAGGCTATGGAGAATACTGGTGCATCCTCGAGGTAGGTCACGCCAGCTACACGAAGACCTCAATGTTTCCGCTGAAAAATTTACCATGACTTAGGCGAGCAAGTGAATGATCGTGAACGGGACCTGAATCAGTACGTCGCGGTATTCTTGGAGGCCGTGAGAATGCCAGGTACTCAACCAAACAGCGTTCATCCAACACTCTCTAATACCCATGAACGCATTCAACTCGTAGTTGAAGGATCCGGATGGAGCCGAGGAGCATGCTTTACTCTATCGATGGCTAAAGGTGTAAGGCATCCACCGGTATGTTACTCGTTTGTTCTTTAATTCAAGGATTAACCGGGTCTCTTTAGTTCGCAAGGAGCGCTCCTATGTTCCAATGGTTTCACGATGGTGCATCGAACTGGTAACCTGGATATGATTTTGACGCAACCACGCTGACCCATTCATTTTTAGGGGTTTCAAAAGGTTCATCAAAATCACCGACCTTCTAAACACAGACCAGCTCGATTCAGATGTTCTCTTCATTTGCGCCGACATCTCCGAACCAGCCGAGCTCTCTCCCACAAGAAACATGCTCGACTCAGCCATCACTTCACCATTCACATTCGTCTCAGACTCTCCAACCCCGATACCCCAATCGGCCGAATCGCCATTCGCAACGCCTCTCGCTCACGTCAGTTCCTTCGGAAGCGCAGAGTCGACACACCCAACGGGCTACTCCCCAGACCTCCGGAAGCTCATCAACGACCCCACCTTCGCGGACGTCCGCTTTGTGGTGACTTACTCTGCACGTCCTCGGAACACGGGAAAAGGTGCTCCAACAGTCGCAGACCTGGTCAAGTCAGAGCCAAACGGGCGGAAAAGCATCAGACAATCTGCCACATGTGAGTGAACAAAATGTCCCAAATCCTAGATCTGCTACAGAGTTTTGATGCGTATGTTTGATATTTAGCAACTGCCGCAGGAGGATCATTCACATTACCACATCAACGTCGTCCAAACAACCCACGTTCATCCCGCTACAACTCCATCTCCTCACTTTCCCCGCCATTACTCCCAGATACCCCTCCGCCAGCGTCCACCATCTCATCATCTCCCGAATCCGACTCTCCGCCATCACCCGCCCCCGAACCCGTCTATCCATCCACATCGTTATCCTCATCCTCCCAATGGACCCCGTCCTACGGCCTAACGCAAACACCCGCAACCACAATCTACGCCCACCGTGTATTCCTCTCCGCCCGTTCCTCCTGTGAGTACAAACCACCACCACATTCCTTCACAAAATCCCCTAACAACCCTACAAGACTTCTCAGCCATGTTTTCCTCAGGCATGCGCGAATGCTCATCCCCAGTCTCCACTGTCTCCGTCACCGACTTTTCCCCGTCAACCCTCTGGCTCATGCTCGACTACCTCTACACCGGCAAACTCGCTGACCTCCCCACGGAAGACTGGACCGACGCGTTCCGCATCGCGGAAACGTACGTGCTTGAGGACATGAAGGCCCAGGCCGCGGGGCTCGTGAGGTCGCGGATGGGCGTCGGGAACTGCGTGGAGGTGTACGAGTTTGCGTCGAGGGAGCGCGAAGATGGGGATAGAGTCAAGAAGGAGGGACGGTGTGGCGAGGATAGCGTTATGACGGAGCTTGCGGAGGCGGCGTTTAGGTATATATGCATGAATTTGAAGAGCGTGATGAGCGAGAACGAGAGGTTTAAGGAGAAGCTGAAGAATGGAGATGATCCAGAGCTGGTGATGAGAATTTTGTTGAGTGTGGGCAGGTGAACTTTTTGAAGGATTCCTATACACTGGAGTGATGATGGTCAGGACCATTGAGTGTTCCATGCAGTATTTTCGTTTTTGATGAAATCGACCCTTTCTGCACTGTCATTTTTCACTTTATTTTTGTACAACAGAAGCAAAAGTCGAGTGTCTGGCCAATAAGCAACCAACAGTGATTAATCAGCTTCCATCTCAAACCCCAAATGATCAGGAATTCGCTGTCTCCACTAAAAAGCAAGTACTCTTTAGCTCATCCCCATTCTCACCTTTGTAACGGATCTTTGTAAACTGCAGGCGACTGCATTGATGAAGGAGCCGTGTTCGCTCGAGATGTCTGTGCAGAAGTAAACCCACTCCTCGCCCTTTGTCCACAAGATTTGCCGATGTAACAGTCATCATTAGCTGCGATCGATAAATGGCAATACATCAGAATTTATCCAATAGTACCACAACATCCACTCACGTCGGATCAGCGTCTCCACAATCGCGTACCGTGTCGGTGTCTTTAGTCGGATGTCTAAGTGCCCCCGCCTGTATCCAAACCTGAAACTCGGCTAACTATAAAGCTGGCAGAGAACCTCGTCAAGCACCTATTTCTTAGTCAAAATTCGCTACCTGAAGAACCTCCTCAGGTGCTTTTGCATTCCAAAACGCATCGCCCAATACACCACAATGCCCTCAGTTAACGCAGACCTACCCGCCTACGCCCCGCCGCGACCCAATCCACCTCCGTCTACTGCTAATGCATCAAATCCAACTACCCAGAACGCTTCCGTTCGTCTTGACAGTTTCGGCCTTGAAGCAGAGTTCAAGAAAATGGGCGAAGATGGCCCTTTCTACACCAACGTGCGGGTCATCCCGCCCTTCCAAGGCCCACGCAAACCAGCCCTGATCGTCTGCGCGATCGACGTCTCGTACTCAATGAACGACGCCGTGTTTCTGGACGGTCAGTCCACGGGTCTCTCCATTCTGGATCTGGTCAAACACTCTGTGAACACCATCATCGAAATGCTAGGGCCCGAGGACAAGATCGCCTTTGTACCTTTCACGAACGCGGTGGTCGACGAGATGTCTCCGATGCTGATGACACCGGAAGGCAAAGACGAAGTGCGCGCAAGGCTGGCGGCGCTGAGGCCGCTGGAGAGCACAAATATTGGAGACGCACTGATAAAATCAGTGCAATTCGCTTCCAGCGAACCCGCGTACGAGAACGTTGCGATATTGCTTCTGTCGGACGGTGTATCAAACGCCGGCCCATCTGTGGAGTTTGAACTCGAGAAAATCGCTGTCAAACGGCAGGAGAGGCAGTTCAAGGGCATCATCCACTCCTTTGCGTACGGCTACTCCACCGACACAAAGCTGATGCGCCAGATCGGCGAGACCGGCAAGGGAATCTTTGCGTTCATCTCGGACGCCTCGATGGCCGGCAACGTCATCATCCACGCCGTCTCCTCCGTCCTCTCTTTCGCGCTCCAACCCGTCCTCAAGCTCGAAGCCGCCGGCGGATGGAGCTCCGTGGTTGACATGGGCGAGCTCATGTACGGCCAAACGCGAACCCACGCGCTCTCCATCCCGCGCAACAACCCACTCAAAGCGACCCTGACAACTTTCGATGGCCAAGTCATCAAATCCGTCGAATTCATCGAGACTGCTGGAGACGATGAATTCTGGTTCCACCACGCGCGCTACCTTACCATCAAAGAGCTCGACGTCATCGCGGCACGTCTGGAACGCCAGGAAAAGCTCAAGGCCCTCATCGCAACCCTCGAAGCTCTCCCGGCCGAGCACGAGCAGCTCGAAGCGCTCGTGAACGATCTTGCCGGCGAGGTGATACTTGGGTTGCAGGACGGCGAGACCTGGAGCAAGTGGGGTGAGCGGTACTTGCTCTCGTTCCGGCGGTCGCACGAGCTGCAAGTGTGCTCGAATTTCAAGGACAAGAGTCTGAAACCGTACGGCGGGCCGATGTTCCAGGATTTTAGGAACAAGGGCACCGAGCTGTTCAAGAACCTCCCACCGCCGATACCGTCGCTGCTGAATGCGCCGGCGTATAGCAGCAGCAGCAGCAATGGGACTACGCGGTACGTGGCGGCGCCGACGGTGCAGATGGGCCAGCTGTACGATGAGTATGGGCCGTGTTATGAAGGCGAGGGGACGGTGTCAATGGCGGACGGCAAGACGAAGCGGGTCAAGGATCTCGTGAAGGGCGATGTGCTCGCGCACGGCGCGGTGGTCGAATGCGTCGTGTACACTCCCCTCAAGGTCCCCGTGGACATTGTCATGCTCAACGGAGTCAAAGTGAGCCCGTACCATCCTGCCAAAAACCCCGCGGAGACCCAATGGAGCTTCCCGATCACCATTGCCGGCACGAAAGCCAAAATGTCTCTGGACGCGTTCTATAACCTCGTTGTGAAAGATGCGGAGCACAAGGTGACGATCAACGGGTACGATTTTGCGACTCTGGGACATGGACGGATGGACGACGAGGTTTTGAGGCACGGGTATTTGGGGACCGGGAGGGTGATTGAGGATCTGAAGAGGATAAAGGGGTGGAAGGAGGGGCGTGTTGTTGTTGAGAGGGTGGTGAGGGATTCGGAGGGGTTGATTGTGCAGATGAAGTGAGAGGGCGTGGTCATTTGGGGTTGAGTTTGACGCAAAGGAGATATGTTCATGGATACTTTGGCAAGTGGAGGATTCAGCGACACTTTTAGATTTACTGTTAATCCAACGAAGGAGATCAGCTTTGTACATACATTCTGTACCAAATACACACATGAGAAAACTTGTCATGATTGTCGGGACACCCACCTGCAACCACCACCTCACACCGTCCTCCCACTCCCCACATTCAACTTTGGCTCCGAAACAATCAGCCTCGAATATATGCGCTCCTATCCAGCATGCTCAGCGCGCCGCACTTGCAGTCCTCGCAGTTCACCCGAATTAAACGCAAAATAACCCATTGGGCTAACAAACAAACCCCTTCACCGATTCAATTTCACCGCCTGCATTGCAATTTACAAACATCTACAGAAACCGTTGCTTGGATTCTCGGTTCTCCTCCTTCGATGGTGGCAATGAGTGGCACACAGATCTTGGACCCTTGGACCCTGGGAATCCAAGGGCTCAACACCACCGACCATCAGACGGCTCACCTGTGCAGACATGGTGGCCAAAGTCTCGATTGCACCAGGATTCGAACAACATGTGAGGTTTCTCCTCATCTTCGCACAAATTCTCCTTACGCTATCTATTTTGGACAGTTTTTCATTTCGTACTCTTGGGCAGGTGCCGGAAAGGAATTAGCCCGTAGACTTGAGCAGAATTTACGGCACGATGGCTATACTGTGTGGGTTGACGTGACCAGAATGTCTGGCAACATCAATGATGCCATGGCCGAAGGGATCAATACTTCGATGGTCTTTATTCCAATCATGGATATCCACTACGGAAAGTCGGCAAATTGTAAAAAGGAGCTTAATTACGCTTCAGATATTCGAAAGGTGGGGATGTGACGTTGACAACTGAGGCTACCTGGTTAACACTCGATGCTAAAGGCGATCGTTCCGATCCGCTTGACAAACCAACTCCCGGAGGGCGAAAAGTTTATAATTGCGGGCCTGCTACGTGTGTTTGTTATCTGCTCAAGAATCATATTCGCCTTTAATCATTGTAATCCAGATTTTGAGCTGGACTCCCGATTATGGCGGCCAAGGTACCTCAAATTACTCAAAGAACTCGAGAAAGTACTAATCGGTATGTCATATTCTCTCCTTGAATGCTCATAATTCATCTTGATCTTTCTTGCAGATGTCGAAACTGTTCCGTCACCGCGCGTTGCTCTCTCAATCAATGGAACTCAAGAGAGGGATATTTCCGCTACCAAGTCAACACCCCGGGGCGTCATCGCTAGTGCCGTTCCAAAAGTAGCCCAAGGGAGAACTCTTGCTCCCATAAAGCCAAAGTCGCGAGGTGTCAGCGTTGGCGGTACTTCTTCCCGAAGCCTGCTACCTGAAGCAGCTCAAAAGAGCAACCCTACGTTAACTAAGACCGCCTCGGACGCGAGTGTTGCTCGACAGTTAGAGAGCGAACTCATCCAGAAACTGGAACAAAGAGGAATTGACTTTATCTTCAGTAAGCAATTTGCAGTAATCAACTGATGCTTTACTTATAATTTTTTCCCCCCGGAAGAACCGGTCTTCATACCCATTTCTGACATCTCTTGCAAAGCGAGAGTTGTCAGCTTGGTGTCCATCGTCAATCTTCAACACACCTTTCACAACACAACTGAACAAACGCTCACCGAATGTGTTTATCTGTTCACCGTTCCAGAGAACGCAAATGCCTCAGTTTGTGGATTTTATGCAGAGGTCGCTGGGAGAGTATTGAAGGTAACAAACATCTCAACATTCGGACATAATTATCTCACAATATTTACTTGATTAAACAGGGTGTTGTAAAAGAGAAGGGGGAAGCTCAGCGGGAGTATACCAATGCACGAGACAAAGGAACCGTGTCTGCGCTTATGGGAACAGATGTAAAGCCCGGACAGTTTCGGGTATCAATTGGAAACCTTCCCGGTGATGCAGCGGCTACGATGCATATTACGTTTATCATGGAAGTTTCATCGTCATCAGAGAATATCCGGATTGTATTTCCGACCCAGCGACCCACTGCTTTGGAGTTGGAGTCGACTCCAGCTGCTGTCGGAACCGAAACAAAGTTACAAGTTGAGGTTGGCGTCGAGCTATTGTCAGGCACGATCAGAGCATTATCGTCCCCTTCGCATCGCAATGTGTTTGTGGAGATCGGCAAGACGGTCAAACTCTCACACGCGCTTGCGGACGCTGGCGCTTCGGCGTTTGGAGAAACAACAGTCAGCTGTGCCCGCGCGACCTATTCTGGGCGGCCATCCGAAGATCCTTTGGAGATTTGCGTGGCGGTAGACCCTGGATCTAAACCTGCGGGGGTCGTTGAGCTTGACGAAAACCATGGAACGTCAGTAGGAATGCTTGCTTTGACTCTGGATCCACCTCCTCCCGACCGTTATCGGACTGAAGTGCTGGTCATGATTGATTGCGGATTATCCATGCGTGGCGAGCCGCTTCAAATAGCCGTGCAACTCGCTCTCCGTGCATTACAAAGTGCTTTTGCGGGACTTGTTCTGTGCTTTGGAGAGAAGGTCGATCGTTCTTCCTTGGAGAGCATCCAGTCTCCATTCGCAAGTGCTAAAAAGCATTTGGACAATATCGATGCAGTCTTGCAGCGATGTGGATCCAGTGAAAATAGAGAGCTTCTCCCCGCAATGCATGCCGTGTTGGGATCACGATTAAGCTACGTTAAAGACATGCGGACCGTCATTTTGGTGCTATCAGATGGAAAGGTATCTTTTATTGTTTACTCACATCTATTGTGAGCTTGACAGCGTCGTAAAATTATTAGTTTTCGAATCTTGCCAATGTTGCCGCAACTATTCCGAGGCTGGTCGCCGGAGCAACGAATCAACATTTCACGGTCTGTGCGCTTGGTGTTGGTGAGGACGTTTCACGGCCAGCACTCGAACTGTTGGCCCAAGTGGGGAATGGGGTGTGCGATTTTGTGAAAAGATCCGATTTTGAGACTGACCGCGCCTGGGACACGCTCGCTAGCGTCGTTTCTGTACCATGGACTCGCGTGCAGGTGATCTGGCCTTTTGCTTCGCAACATACGATCGGAATGATCCCGACCGCCCGCTTGGGATGTCTTGCGTTATCTTCAATGCAAGAGAAATCAACAATGGGGGAGTGTGCTGCAACATCCGCGGTGCTGACACTGGGAACAGAGGCCAAGGTTCGCATACCACTAAAACCTCTCATAGACACTTTCGCACACACTATTGCTGCACAAAAAAGAATTCGCGAGTTGGAGTCGCTACGAAAAGACGCTGGTCGTCATGACAAAATGTATGCCCAGGAAATCGCCCGGCTCGGAATTGCCTACCAGCTTGCTAGCTCTCAAACATTGTTTGTCGCGATATGGGATGGGACTGACAGTTCAGTCACGCAACCTGACTACAATGTCGAACTCAATGCAATCGAATCGAAACACATGGCCTACGTGCGCCCTGCCTCCTCTGGCGGCTACGGCGGTGGACGCCGTGGCGGACTTGATGGTTTCGGCGGCCGACGACGCCGTGGTGGCTACGGTGGTGGCTACCGTAGCAACAGGTGAGTTTGTAAATGAGCGGATTCAGAAACTTTCTCAACAAGATTACCGGCGAGGACAGTCTCAGCAAGAAGCTAGCACCTCTCCAACCGCAAATGTCGTCCAGTCCCGCTTACACTCCACTGGAGCCCTCGGGTGGATCATCCTCGGTGCAAAATGTTTGGAAAGAAAGATTGTGTAGAACTCGTACTAATAATTTAGTTTTTTAAGGTCCAAACTCAACTGGATGAGGGTACTTCATAAAAAGATCCACTTTACTTGAACAGTGTCTCGCTCATCGTTCACAGTTACCAGCATCGTCCAAGACAACGTCAGCAAGCTCCTCGCCCGTGGCGGCAAACTCTCGAACAAATCCGGGCTCGCGGCCAGCTCGGAGAAGTTCAAACGCACCGCAAATAAAGTCCGATCCAAAATGTAATGCCAAGAGAACGCACAACGTCGATATTTGCAGAGTTTGACAAAGTTTGGGGCGTTTTTTTCCTTAGGTGGTGGCAGAACATGAAGATGAATGCTATTCTTGCCGGCGTGATCGGGATATTGCTTCTCGCCTTGGTTTTGGCAATTCTGTTCCAGACCGGTGTGTTGAGAACCGGGGGGTCGACTGCCGCACCAGCGACGTCATCGGCGTCTTCGTCGGGTGGGAGCGCCGTTGGGATCACGACGACACCATCCGGCTCGTCAGTTGTCTTGGGTGGGGTTTACAAACACCTCGGGGCTGGACGAGGGAAGTTTTCGGTATGATCTGCCAACGATTTCAGGCACAAAGCCATTTACAGGAGCGGCATGATTATGTTTTTATTCGCACACTTTCACTTATTGCTCCTTAGCGTTGAAATTGTTGTTCCCGCCCGCACGATGATGATGGCAACCTTTGATCCACTTTGATTCATACGTACATCCCAATACAAATCCGTGAACCAGTCAGTCCCTGTTTCGCCCTCGTTCAGAAGATAAATTTTTGGCATTTTGGCAGGAGTTGTGGCCAGCAGAATGGGTTCGTCAGGGGAGGCTATGGAAACGAATCAGAGTCGCCGCTCTATCTTGGCCACCGATGCCCAGAACAATATATTTACCACAAAGCAAAGCAAAGCAACTGAGAGAAAACCCACAGCCACGATCATACTCCATGTCCCAGGCGTACACTCCTCTGGAGCAGGCGACAGAGTCGACACCGTCCTCGATCCTGAATGTGAGGCACGATATCGAGCTGAATCATTCATTATAAGCTGATCTCCAACTCATAGTTCGAAAAGCAGGTCGCTGAGGGTCTCTTTCAGTTCATCACCCATCCTGCTGCTTGCTTTCTCAGTTGTTCTATTAGAGGCTAAGATTATCAAAGACAACATGGAAAATTCTATAGTCATGAAGATGAGCTGAAGGACATTTCAGAGCAATCGGAGAAACTCTCCGTGAATTCTGAAAGGTCAAGTAGTAAAAAGCCAGCGACTTCAAGTCCAACCTGTAAGTACAAATTTTGCAAGTTTGTTAAACTTTGCGTTGACATGATGTGTTAAAAGTTGGTGGCAGAATGTCAAGATGAAGTTATCCTTGCGGCAGCAATCGAACTCCCACTGCTAGCCTTGCTCCTGGTTGTTCTGTTCCAAACCGGTGTGATGAATACCGGCGGATCGACTTCAGCGCCAGATACATCAACCGGATCACTTGCGGATGCGAGTGCTGTTGGGATCAGAGTGAGTGGATTGGGAACATCGGAGTTGTTGCCCTTCGTCGAGAATAACCGGGGGGATGGAGAATAGCGGCATGATCCCAGTGCAGGTGTGTGGTGCGCAAACGCATCGATTGAGCAAACGTCCCGTCGTAGCGGGATTAGCATTGATTTTCGGTTGCACCCCCAAACTTTGCACTTTTTTTGCTTTAATTTTTCAAACTCTTGTCATTTTCTCAAACTGTTGGGGACCGCTTACCATCATCCTCTACCTACGTCTGCAGCCGACATTTTTGTATGTATAATTTCTTTCGTTTATCCCCTTTTGGTGGCTTCGAAACCCCAACGGCCACCATAAACGAGCCCAATCTTCTCACGCCTGAATCACATAAATCACAGAGATCCTCGCATTTGGAGAGCATTCACGGCGATGAGGACCACACCCCCCACCACAGCTGCAAACAACAGTGCGACGACCCTCGTTGATCGAAGCACAACCAAACAGTCCATCACTAACGGGATCGCCATCGTTCGGTCGCAGTTCGTCAACCAAGGTTCGGAAAGAGAGATTATCTTGACACCTCTAGCTTAATGTCAGCAGGAACGTCTTTCTCTTCATCGGTGCGCACCAGGCTGCGTCTGGACGGTGTCCTTCCGTCGGCCATCGAAAAGCTTGAAGATCAAGCGTCACGCTCGATCGCTTTCATGCGGACTCTGGAGACCGCGCTTCAGAAATACATGTACCTCAATCGGATCAAGAATGAGAACACGACGCTGTTCTATAAATTGATCATGGACCATATGAGCGTGAGTTTGCAATCTACATGTCCAACTTTTCGAAACTCCAACGGTGTCAATTGCAGGAGCTATGCCCGATTATATACACGCCGACCATTGGAGAGGTCTGCATCAAGTTTTCGGCTATTATCACCCCCGGATTCAACGAGGGTTTGTTCTTACCGGTTTCGGATAAACACCGTGTTACAGACATTCTTGGGAACTGGCCGTACCCATCTCCGGACATTTGCGTCATCACCGATGGCTCGAGAATTCTTGGGCTTGGAGATCTTGGTGTGAACGGGATGGGTATTCCCATCGGGAAACTCTCATTGTAGGCACCAAATTCCGAACGAAAAGTCTTCTAATGAATCTACCCAGGTATGTGGCCGCCGCTGGCTTCCAGCCTCACAGGACCCTACCAATTACCCTGGACTTCGGCACAAACACCGAGAAATATCTTGACCCAGCACTTGAGCCGCACTATATCGGCTCGCGTCAGAAACGCCCCGCGGATCCCGAGTTCTTCGAGTACATGGACATTGTCATGAAGGCGCTCGTGGAAAGATGGCCCAAGCTTTTGATTCAATTCGAAGACTTTTCGTCCGAGCATGCCTTCGAGACACTGGCTCGGTACCGGAACGACTACTTCTGCTTCAACGACGACATTCAGGTAATATCAAACCTCCCCCGGGTATTTCTTAGGCGAATCATTTTTTTGTTGCAAAGGGTACCGGCGCGGTCATCCTCGCGGGCTTCATCAATGCAGTTCGTCTCTCCGGGATCCCGCTCCAGAACCACCGCATCCTGTTTTCTGGTGCAGGAAGCGCAGGTGTGGGTGTCGCCCAGCAGCTGTGCGAGTACTTTATCCGCGACGGAAGGATGTCCGAAGTGGAAGCCAAATCTCTGTTCTGGCTCCTCGATTCAAAGGGTCTGATCACCATCGACCGGGCCGACGCCGTCCCCTCCGATCCCGCAGACGCACCGGGATCGGCACTTCCCGCACACAAGCGCTTCTTTGTGCGCCACGATAACGACGGTCAGCAGTTCAAAACGCTCGCAGAGTGCGTGGAGTATGTGAAGCCGACGGCACTGATTGGGTTGAGCGCGATCGGGAAGAGCTTTGACGAGGGGATTTTGAAGAGGATGGGGGAGTTGAACGAGCGTCCGCTAATATTCCCCTTGTCGAACCCGAGCGCGGTGAGTATTGCAATTTACTGAGCTGCGGTTCTCACTGAGTCAACACTGGTGTTTCTCGAGAACGCGGAGTGCACGTTCGAGGAAGCTATGACGCATACTGAAGGACGAGTCCTCTTTGCTTCGGGAACCGCGTTCCCGCCTTATCAGATCCCCGGAACCGACGCCTTCGTACAACCAGGTCAAGGAAACAACATGGTACGTCTCGCCATCCCTCCTATTTCCCTTCCGTCCTCACAATTCTCTTTGGGACAGTATATCTTCCCAGGTCTCGGACTCGGCTCCGTCCTCGCCTGCGCCAAAACCGTCACCGACACAATGGTCTACCAAGCCGCCGTGACGCTCGCGCACTCCCTGACCCCTCACGAGCGAGATGAGCTTGGATCGCTGTACCCGGGACTTCAACGCATTCGCGAGATTTCGGCAAAGATCGCCGCCGACGTGATCCGAGTTGCAGTGAGAGAAGGAAACGCGACTGATAAGGTTGCGATTTCGATGGTGGAGGGCGATAAGGAGGGGGGCGAGGCGTTGGAGACGTTTGTGAAGGCGAAGATGTGGGAGCCAAAGTATCCTATGGACGAGAGTCTGCTGCGTGCGGGATTGAGGGCGTTGGTATGATAGCCGGTTTGATCAGATCCCCCAAAATAAAACTTGGAAACACCTCAAAGAGCAGAGCAAATCGAAAAATGCTCCTTGATCAATACTCCATGATTGCTGCCTGTATTGTAGCGAAATGGCCACAACACCACTAACGAATTGACCGGCGCGAAGCACCACGCAATTCTTCGCTTCCACACATCGTGTAAGCAATGCTGATTGCGTGTGGATAATTCGTACCAAAAATAGCTGACATTAATGTCATTCGATACTGTTACCCAGATGGTACAAGAGGAGGTTGTCAATCGCCAAACTAATGATCCTGGATAATGACGATAATTATCAACTTATTCAAGTAATCTCTCGCTGAATTAAATTTCTGCATATTTCGAAGATCCACAGAGCAACTAGGGTTGCTGCCCTTAACAGCCCTCATTTCACACGTGAGCAGTATAAGAGCATCCCCCTTTTCTGAGCGACGGTTTCTCAGCTACAGCAACGGAATGTCCGTGGAGACTCAACTGGCGCCGTCGATGCTCGCTGCCCATAGAGGCCCCGCCTACCGCAAGGCAGCTCGCTCTCTCGAACTCAGGGTCGGAAAAGGTACAACGATCGGTGGAATGACCCTTGGTGGTGTACCTGTCAGTCCACGAAGCCCAGGCTCGCCAAAACTCTCCAGCCTAGCACAAGCAGCAGCAGCAGCAGCAGCTGCTGCTGCCTCTGCTGCCTCCTCTCCAGCGGAGATCGTTTCTGCATCACGCACTCTACCTAGTTCAGTACCAGCATATACAACAAAGACCCGTACCTCACCCAACAAGCTTCACAAATCCTCCCCACTCTCTCCAAACGCATCGAACCCTCTCTCTCCCGCACTCACGCCATCCACTGCCCGTCGAATCACCCATGCCTTCGTTGCAAAGGTTTCTGTGGAGAAGGTGAAGAGGCTCTTCTCGAGCACACGGGCTGCTGTTGCAGAACGGACCACAGAAAACATGGAGGTCCAGGTGCGAAGGACTTCGGTTCCGTTATGGAAGCTTCTCCTTATCGACCGGGTCTTGGACAAACTGGAGGCCACTCAGCCTGGAATCAGTATGACTGTATTCAGAAGCAACAGTGACAGAAGGAAGCACTGGACGACTTTCAAGACTAGTGACGATGCATCATCACCCAACGAAAGCCGCACTCCCCCTTCCAAATCCGAAGACAATACGAAACCAAAATCACAACCACCTTCCCCCGAACCCACTCTGAAACGAAGGCGATGCTCGAGTCCGCTTCGATTTGAAGTGGAGATCCCTGAGGAAGAGACTGTCGCAACTTCTCCTGATGTCAAGCGCATCGCCGCCGAAACTCGACGACCGTCACTGAAAATCGAGGACATTCTTGCAGTTCCAGACCCCAGCAAGATTGAATCATCAATGACCGACGCGAAGCCAGAGGCAGAGGCACCTATGGCGGTTCAAGTGACTATCTGTGGCGTGCTTGGCTTTGATAAGAACCCGCGGCCACAGGAACGGAAGACGACTGGATTCTGGTCCATCTTTTGCTGTTTCGCATAGGCGATTGAGACTCCTTAGGTTACCTGGTATTTGATGTGCAGAACGATATCCACATTTTCTCCGTTTCGATTTCATATTTGTGTTCTATTTTCGTTCCATTCGTTTCTGTCGAAATGGTTTGGTTATTCTTTTTTTTTATTTACTACCCAAGATCAAGTTCTTCGTATACCTTTATTAATCTGGTTCTTTATGTTCACAATCGGTGTGTGTTACAGTGCAGTGGTACATGTTTCCTTCGCTTTCCTGTTCAGCACATTCTGCGGATTGCTTATGCGTCCATTTGCATTCTTTGTTACGTTTAAGCTCGAACACTCCGATTTCAGCTTTGTCCACATTCGGTCACTAGTATTTGATTCTGTTTTTCCTTCTTTTTTGGTTGTATGTTTCTTCTTTTTCCCTCTATAGACCTGTATTTTCGTTTTGCTTCTTAACATTGATGACATACAAACCAAAATTGTGCTGAATCTGTTCGTGGCCTGTTAACTTTTTAGGCGTTTTTTGGTTTTTTGGGTGCAACAATTTGTGAACAAGAACAACGAGCTTTATTGGCTGTGCTCTGCACTAGAGGTTCCAGCTCCAAAAATGGCCTGACGCAGGGCCTCGTACGCCGTTTCCACGTCGTCGTTGATCAAGATCGTGTCGACTGATCCAGCCTGCACACCCCACTCTATCTCCCTCTTTGCAGCATCCAAACGCTTCTGAATGCTCTCCTCCGCCTCCGTCCCACGACCCCTCAACCTCCTCTCGAGCTCCTCAACAGACGGCGGCATCAAAAAGATGTACAGCGGCGTTGCGAGTCCAGCAGACGCTGCAGCCTTCTTGAGCAGATCGACGCCCTGTGAGTCAATGTCCAGGATAACGTTCTTGCCGGACGAGAGCACATCCTGTACAGCCTTGAACGATGTTCCTGTACACAATCAAAGTTAAACCACCGGCATGACGATTGGTTTTCAATCGCTCACCATAAAGGTTGCCCGAAAACTCTGCGTTCTCGATGAAATGCCCCTCTGCGATCTCTGCAAGCATGTCCTCTCTTCCCACAAAGTGGTAGTGTACGCCGTTCTCTTCTCCGGGCCTCGGCTTCCTCGTCGTGTGGGAAACGCTGAAACCGAACTGGGCGGGGTACTCTGCAAACAGTTTCTTGAGCAGGGTGGACTTGCCGGCGCCCGAGGGGCCGCAGATGACGATCGGGCGGACAGTGGTGGTGGTCTGAATTTGGGGGGCCATTGATTCTGATTGGTGTAGGTCTGTGTGACCGGGAATGACCGATTCTTCAACACTTTCTTCTGTAACGGCCGAGGCTTCTTCAGCAAGAACTTCCTCGTGCGATTCAACGACGGGTCCACGCTCCGCCACGGCACTGGTCGCAACACCACTCCCTCCCTGAAAAAAACAATAAAAAGGAGCAACAGCCCATCATGTAAAAATCACCAATCCGAAAATGCGGATTAGATTGGAATTTGTGTGTTTTCTTTTCAACTGACCGCTTCGGGCTGGTTCCCCTGCATCAACCCAAACGCGAGGATCACCGCGCCGACGCCGTGGACGAGCCTCGCGAAGGACGGGTCCATCATCGCGTCGGGTTTCGGCGCAGCGGCTGCGATCGCTTTGGCGCGCGCTGAGTCGGGTTTGCGTGAGAGGAGGGTGATGGGCCGGCTCTGGCCGGGTCGTGACATCACGGCCGGGGGATGGAGTGGGGGGCGAGAGAAGGGGCCTTTGGCGAGACGGGAGAGGGCAGGGGAGTTGTGTGGGACGGCGAGGCCAGTTGTGGAAGCGGCGACGCGGATTCGGAGAGGCATCTTTTTGGGTTGTGAAAGATGTCGAAAAATTTGTGATGAAAAGTTGGCGGGAGGGAGAGTACAGGAGTGGGTGGATGATAAACATCATTCTGTGGAATATGGCTCTTTGATAAAATCAATACTATCTGTCAAAATACATTCGAAGAACTGGAACTGCGTTGTTGGCACATGAAACTGAGAGGCATGGATCGTGGGACTGAAGAGCTCGTTGGAGGTCATGTTTAGAACAAGGACTTGTCGGAGCAGCAACACATCAAATCGGGGAGCAGTGTTGTAAGGTTCGCTCGCAGAGACTGTATACCTCCACCAGGATTCCGAGCTACGACAACTTTAAATACATCTCGAACACGTTCACCGCTCTTGTCGCTGTTGACTACCTTCCGCCATTGGAGGAGCGTCATCTTCGCCCAACGATCATCCGATGGAGCACGCATAACGAGTTCCCCGAAAAGCGGGCGTCATTGTTGCGGATCTTTGAGCGTCACGGGAAACACCTCCGTTCTTCTTCGTTTTGTATCTGCTCTCTCCTTGACTCCGAATCACTTCGAGTTCTCGTAGAACATCGTCCCAACCTCGAGTTTCTGGAGCTTGATCGCACTGGAAAACTGGCGACGGTTGATTCCGTTATCGATGCTGTCGGAAAGTTGACTCAGCTGTGGGAGCTGAGATTGCCTGATGCAGCTTTTGAGGGGACACCGAATAAGTTCACGATGGAACACGTGGAGAGGTTCCAAGCATCCTGAAAGCAATCTCTAGCACGGTTGGGTCCAGAGGCTGGGGAATAGTTTTTTTTATTGGAAAAGACAAATACAGAGACCCCATGGTGATAGCGGTGCCGCCAGGCTCGGATTTTCGAAACATACTGACATAGATACAAAAACAAGATGTGATCCTGTCATCTGTATACATTAAATAATGGCTTGGTAAATCGAATTAAATTGAAAATAATGCCTGCTAAAATTTTGCTGCAACATAGTCACAAAGCATTCAATCAGCTCTAGGATCACATAGGCGTAAGACAAAAGCAAATATTTTTGATGACCCTAGTTCTTCATCAGTGCCTTCTCTTCTGAAACATGTGTCTCATGCTCATTGCTGTGCTAACTTTCGTACTTCCGCTAATCGTTTAGATTTCAATCCTCAGTCGTTAGCCAAATATGCTGATCATTTTGCTAGTGTGTACGATGTTCAGGCTGCTGACCCAGTTTCACTTCAATTGTTCTGTGCGATTTTCAGCTGCCATTGGATGTTGAAGCTTTTGTTCTAGCATTAGGGACTGCCCTTAGAGTCTGCCCCGAGTCATGATTGTCTGCCTGCAGAACTTTATTGCCCAATTTCAGCAATTCTTGCTCCATTGTTCTTGCAGCTTTCTCAGTCCATTTTTCGCAGTAGTCTTACACCCACGTCATGGAATCTTGGGCTTTTTCCTCGGGAATGGAATGTGTTTTTGGTCTTCAGGCATGTATCTCCCGTGCGTCTAATGCCAAGGTTCCTTGGGTTGCTGGTACTTTAGATATTCAAGCAGCTTATGACACCACCAATCGTGCAATTCTTTGGGCTGAGCTTCTTTCTAGGGGAGTACCGTTGCCATTTGTTTTTGTTTTGAAGTCGCTGTTTGATTTTTGTTCTTCCAGAGTGGTTGTTGCAAACTGTTTTTCAGATCCTTTTGATTTGTTTCAAGGTTCTGTTCTCAGTCCACTTCTCTATATCACTTTTCTTGATCCTCTACCTGGGCTCCTCCGACCATTTGCCCCTCCTATAACACTCTTTCATCCTGCCAAACCACGATGTAATTCTTTTCTATTTGCAGATGATTTGGCCTTGTTTGCACTTACTTTGGATGCTATGCAGGTTCTTCTCTCTGTTTGTGAACAGTTTGCCCAAGCTCCTGGTTTCTCTTTTGCTCCTTTGAAGTCTGTGATTCTCACAAGAATTCCCATTCCTGCTAATTCGCCTTTGCTTCTTCATGGTCAAACTCTGCCTGTCCAGCAGCCTTCATTTCGTTATCTGGGTTGCTTTTTTGGAGATACTTAATATTTGATGTTTCACTGACTATTTCCCATCGACTTGCCAAAGCGCGTGCAGCTTCTTTGCTTTGCTTTCTTTTTCAAGGATGTTTGATTCTCATTCTGGTTGTGGTTCGTCATTTGTTTTTGTCTTTTATTCGACCTACGCTTGAATTTGGTTTATATTTTATTCTTCCCTCTGTTGCTGTTTGCAAACCAGTTAGGACATTTATTCACCAAAGTTTGTGTAGATTTCTTCGCCTTTCATTTTCCACTGCAACACGAGGGGCAGACCCACCAAAGTACGAGACATAAGGTGCAAAAAGATGCAATGAGGCACGAGCTTTCTCTAAGCGATGATCAATAGTTGCAGCAAGATCAAACCCTGCAATAGTAAAATAGTGACCAAGGTATCTAAATGAAACCTCGACAGGGAGGGCAGAGCCATGAAGCTTCAAGGGGGTGGGTAACCGCTGAGAAGATAACACAGCACACTTTGAAGGTGAAAACACAAAATGAGAAGCTAAAGCAAAATCTTCACAAATTTTCAATGCACGTTGGGCTTGCTCAGGGGCAGGGGTGACAGAAAACAAAGCTATGTCATCAGTAAAAAACAACGAATTGAAAACAGGAGTGTTATAAGAAAACCTAGCAAGATGAGAGGATTCACGACGAAGGAGCTGTGCTAAAGGATTGATGAAAACTGAGTACAAGAACCGAGACAAAACAGAACCTTGAAAAAGACCTCGTGGAAGCGAAAACAAATCAGAAGCACGATTCTCTATAACAACCTGAGAAGAACAACAATCAAACATACTCATCAAAACAGAGATCAAACGGTTTGGAATTCTGGGAAATTGACGAAGACGTTCCCACAAAAGAGGCCTATGCACAGTATCATACGCTGCTTTAATATCTAAGAAAGTAACACAATAAGGCAGAGCAGTGCGGGAAGCCCGTCGCAGGGTAGCATCTAATGCAAAAACACACTCAACACCTGAACGATTGGCCTAGAAACCAGCTTGGGCCGGATCAAGTTTACCAACATAAGCTACAAGCATAGGAAGCAGGGTACGCTCAATCATTTTCCATCAATATTGGTTAAAGTAATGGGGTGGTACTGACTAATATCACCAATGGAACCCTTATTCTTCCAAACAGGTAACAACAAGCCAGCATTCCAGGCAGAGGGCGACAAACCTGAACGGAAAATAGCGTTTGAAAGTTGAACAAAAAGGATAGCAACATCAGAAGCTAACGGCTTAAATAACTCAGCTGGAATATGGTTTGGGCCAGGAGCAGAGTTATTTGGGGAATAACGAATAGCACAAACAAAGTCACTAATACTAACTGACACAGAATCATTCAGCGCATGTAGACAAACGTGTTCTGCACTGGCAGAGGATTGTGCAAACTGGGTCTGATAAACGGAGGCAAAGTGATTGCGATAATGAGATAAAGAGGCAGGATCAGACAATAAACCGCTTGAAGCTGAGCGCCGTTGATGACACCTACGCGCAGTGGAAAGAACTTTGCTAACCTCGGTTAAAGAACTAGGAGAAGAACTAAACATATTGTCGCCAGAAGCCTCTCGAGCTCGCTGAGAAAGAGACCAAGTACAAAAAGCTTTGACACGCTCACGCGATAGCCGGTCATGCTCCAAGTGGCAATACTCAACTAAAACAGGATCAGGATCATCACAGGAAGAAACAGCTAAAAAGTGCTTATGAGCAAGTAAGTAGCTCCGTCGCAAGGCCACTAAATGCGGCGGCACAAATGGCAGGGCAGGGCGACAGCGAACTAAACTGGGGGGTCCAATGACACAAGCAGCACACGAAGTAACAAAGGACAAAATAATATCTAATGCAGAGTCAATACATCCCTGTGCAACATCCACAGACATTTGGGCAAAGGCGGGAGCTTCTAAAATTGGACTGAGCGCATCATTGACATCAGCAAGGGTGGGATCAAAAAACAAATGTCCCACATCCTCCATTGCTTGAAAGACAGCAGGTTCACGCAACAGATGAGCAGCCCAGCGCTTGTGGGGGGGTGCAGCAGAGGGAGCGCTGGCATTGGGAGGAGCAAAAGAAAAAACAGCTGTAACCGGAAAATGGTCAGAAGCCCAAGGCATAAACTCGCTGTCGGCTAGACGACTATGAACTATATAAGAAATAGGATCACATTGAAGCAGAGGATTGACAAACAACAAATCGATCATGGAGTCACCATTGTGAGAAGAAAATGTGGGGTTATGACAGGAAGGGTGCTTAACTAGAGAGAAACTAGCGGCAGAAATAAATTGCTCAAACAACCTACCCCTACGATTTGAAGAATGATCACCAGTAGCTAAAAAACGGGCATTGAAATCGCCCAACAAAAGAACAGGGCACAGAGACGACGGGACATGTTGAGGAAGTGAAGCAATAAACTCTTCAAGGAAGGGGTCCTGAGCAATACCACACGGAGGCAAATAATACCCTCCAACGAAAAGCCCACGAAATGTAAACCATAGAGAGGTGCCACCAGAACTAGAAACGAGACGGGAATCAGAAGCTCTACAAAGACTGCGATTGATCAAGACTCCCACACCAGCCCGTCGTGTACCCGATGACCCAGGAGAAAAACGAGTGTCAAAAATCAAATCTGGGGAAGGCAGAGGGTCTGAAGGAAAAGTGTGTGGTTCAGTCAGGAGCAGAAAAACAATGTGATTTGTGCACATAAAACGAAACAGTGAATCAAGAACTCCAAAGCTCAAATTTCAACAATTGAAGGTACCAACTCGAACACTAATCATTAACGAAGATGGGTTGAGCGAGGCTGACGCGCAATCCCGTGGGCACTGTCCAGCACAGTTTCCTGAGCATCCATGGGGAGCTGACCACGGACATACAGGAAAATAGCAGGATCAGTAACTGAACTGAGGATATGTGCATATCTCTTGTGGACAACTTCCCTGACCGCAGCCTCCCGCTGCTCCAAAGGCAGAGTAGAGGCTCGGCGAAGAAAGTCAGGGTTTGATTTGTCAGTGGAAGCTTCCTGGGTGGAAAAGTGCGCACGGAGAGCAATTGCGGTTGAGCGAATACAGATAAAGGAAGCAATGTTGCGACCAACAGAACTGATGTGGCGGATACCACACACCACCTCATCACCCAAGAGAGCCCTCAGCATGGTCCGCACAAAGCCGAGCCGCTATCTCATGATGTCCTTGATGTACACAGTGGTCAAATCATCCACACGGGCCTGAAGATCAGCAGGTGGGGAGACCAGCAGCGGAGAGGTCGGAGAATAGAATACGACAGGCCGAGGGCCACAAAGGCTGACATTCGAAGTGGGGTCACGACCAGCAAGGGCAGTCCTGACAGCTTCTGTACGAGATTCAGCACTCAGTGTGGGGAGACTCTCAAGCACACAGGCACGGGCATTGGCAGCAGCAGCGGCATATGTGCGTGGACCACGAGGTCCACGTGGGGCAGGTCGACTAGACGGGGGGCGAGGGCCAGGAGCACCAGAGTTCCCAAGATCGTCCTGAATTGGAGGATTACCATGCAGTTGTCTAGGGGGAAGGCACACAGGCGCAGCCACATCATCATGGCGGGAGACAGGGGCAACCGGAGGTGAAGGCGAAGGCAGCGGCCTCCCAAAGCGACCCACCAGATCCTCGGCCATATCACGACAAACACTAAAAAATTCAGCAGGAGTGTCCCTCGGCAAATGTGCAAGCATAGGATCCAGCATCGCCAACGGATCAAAGGTTGCACAAACAGATCGCATCTGAGTGAGAACGACACGGAGATCTGCCAGAGATGCAACACTCGATGGAGCAGCCAGAGCAGCAAGAACCCGGACACCGGGCAGATGTGATCGAGAACGAGAACGGGAGCGACCACGGGGCAGTTCATGTTCAGCAGGTCTTTTGGCGCGTCAGTCACGTGATCGGAAGTCACGTGATTCGGCATTTTCATCCTCCCCCATATTCACATCATCAGCCCAGTGAATTGGAGAGGCAGGAGCGGAGAATGGAAGCTGTGGAGCGGAATTTTCAACAGAGGAGGCACGGGGGTGCGAACAGCCTCAAAAATCACGGTGCCACCAGAAAGTCCATCAGGGGGCACAGCGGGGGTGCGGCGGGCCGTGGCGCATCAGGCAGCTGCATATGCGGAGCGCTGGGAGGCGGCATTGATTTTTGTGTGAGAGAGTGTGAGAGAGAGAGAGAGAGAGAGAGAGAGAGAGAGAGAGAGAGAGAGAGAGAGAGAGAGAGTTTTTTTTATTTTTTTTTTTTTTTATATTATTATTTATTTTGCACATACAATGCATAACAAAAAACAACACCCAAAGTGCCTTACAAGATGGTCATGGACCAGCACATAGGGAAGCGCGCAGCATAAGGAAAAGCAACAAAGCAAAACAGAGAATGTAAACTCAAACCTGTGGCTACCCGTCAGATACTGCTAAGGTGCCAAAAAAACAGGTGAGTAATAAATAATGAGAAAAGAAAATGTTAAAGATCCACAAATGCAGGCCAAAGAGGGAGTCTGGAGGAGAAACTTCTAATGGCAGACCCATACATTGAAGCCAAATCTTATGGAGACAACAAAAAACTAGATACCACGGTGCAAGATTCACTGGGTTGACAATGCGAAGTGGACGAAGGCTATCAACTGCAACGTCAAGCGGAAGTTGTAAAACAGGAACAGGAACAGGAGGCAACAATAGGTCAAGACGAAAACATTCTGAAACATGAGATCTAGGACGCAAACATTCTGAAACATGAGATCTAGAGAGAGTTGCAGTGCGGCAGTGACAACACTGCTTGCGGGGGTGATAAAACAAACGTCCAAGGCGATACTGCAGAAGCCTCAAGATTGATGAAATAGGGAAGCATGGAGGAGCAATTGCTAGCGCATGAGGGTGTGCAGATGCAAGGGGAGCAAAGCTAGCAGCTATAGAATCATAGGCAGATGAGGCTACTTGGTGAAAGTGATTTGCGATAACATCAGAAGGTTTGGGAACTACAACATTTGCAGCCGGGAAGAGGAAGTGATTGTTGAAAGGGACAGGAGAACAACAAAAGTGCTTTCCCTGGTGAAGAAAGAATGACAACATAGGGTGAACCATATCAGGGGCATCATCATCCAGCCAATGTTGAAACATCTGAAACTGCAGATATTGAAGCCGAAACTGAAGGTCAGGAAACTTAAAAAACAGTAAAACCCCAGCAATTGAAGTAGAAAATGAAAGGCGAAGAAATCGACACAAACATTGGTGAATAAAAGTCCGAACTGGTTTGCAAACAGCAACAGAGGGAAGAATAAAATATAAACCAAATTCAAGCGTAGGTCGAATAAAACACAAAAACAAATGTAGAATTTCGTCGTAGGCAGGTAAGATCAGATAAGAGGTACTTGTTCGATGTATTGGAAGCTTAAGACTCACACCTTTTATAGGTTCTCCCATTCCCAACAAAGCCTCCCTTAATTTGTCCTTGCCACGTCAGCAGCGGCGCTCTCCTTCCTCCTTTGGTAAGTCCCCTTCAAGTTTGCTGGTGATCCGGAATTTTCTGGAACGCTGGCTTTTGAAGTTTCGT